>JALMQS010000861.1:27326-108403 GCA_024734495.1 Forficula auricularia | reverse complement strand
TCTGTATATATATTATTTATTTGTTTGAGACTATAGTTTCGAAGACTTGGTCTTCATCATCAGTCTTTCTTCAATTATAAATGTTTTTCATGGAGTCAATATCATATGGATATTGAAAACTTGGTGTTCTTTCGTCACTGCTGGAGGGCTAGGAACTAATAAAGACATTCTATTTGGGTTCACATTCAAATATAACAATATGTTTCCCTTCTCCTATTCTCCTGAAGTATTAGATTAATAAAAGGAGAAAAGAACCCAAAATTAATTAGCGCAATCGAATCTTTAGAAATTTTGAAATCATTCAATAGAAATTCAAAACACTGTTTGAACAATCAAATCGAATTATCGAATAGTAATCTGCTTAAGATGTTTGCTAACAAAAGATAAAAAGAAAAAAGGAAAAAACCCTTCTTTTGTAAGCCTTTCTAAGGAGAAAGGAGAAAGGGAAACATATTGTTATATTTGAATGTGAACCCAGATAGAATGTCTTTATTAGTTCCTAGCCCTCCAGCAGTGACGAAAGAACACCAAGTTTTCAATATCCATATGATATTGACTCCATGAAAAACATTTATAATTGAAGAAAGACTGATGATGAAGACCAAGTCTTCGAAACTATAGTCTCAAACAAATAAATAATATATATATACAGATATATCATCTCGATATATATGTGTGTATGTTTATTTGCATCAAGCAGAGGACAACCTCTTTGTTTCTCTTTGTGAATCAACAACTCTGCTACTCTCGGCAAAACAAAAGCTTTTCAAGTATATCAAATACTCGCGGTGGCCGAATCAACGAAAAACGCCGTGTATGTCATCGTCCTATAAGCGCCTTGCAATGAACAACGGGCGAGCTCAGGGTGGCAGCCTATAGGGATGAAGAGGGCAAGTTGCGTTTTCAGGAACCCAGTGGCTTCAACTATCAAGTGGGAACAGCGATTCAAAATATAATAATATAGTACCTGGAGGGACTTTTTCAGTTAAAAGCTTTATTTTAATATTATTTTTAATTTAAAATTCTGATAAAAAAGGTCGATTTTTATTTGAGAGCCGTTTTCAAATTAAAAAAAAAAAATACAAATATATATAGTACCTATATTAATTGTTGTCCTTTCTTTCAGCTTAATTCAATTATACATATTTCAAATTTGCCTCGCCGCAATTTATTCAATAAATTCTATTTATAAAATACATAGCTATATATAATATATTCAATTATTTCCACACTTATAATAAAGTTTAATTCAAAAATATTCATTTTAGTAAAAGTAAAAAGCAAAGATTTTTAAAATAGTTCTTTGGTCCAGTGGTAAAGTGTGTGCCTCTGATGCAAGAGGTCTCAGATTCTAATCTGTCATCCGGCGGGTCATTTTTTTATTGAGATTTTCATCTATCAATAATTAATTTAATTAAGAAAAAATCAATTAAGATGAATTTTGATGAGGTCTAGACCTAGCCAGATAGTTTTTGCATCCTCAAAACTTGTTAATAGATTTTGTTTCATCAAAATCGGTAGGGCCGTTTTCAAAATAGAACCAAGATACAAATATATAAATAAATAAATATATATATAAATAAATAAATATACAATTTTTGCTCGTTTAATAAGAGTAGATTCTACACTATTATGTATTGAACTTAAGCTCTTATATGGTCACCCATTCAAGGATTTATTTAATTTATAGTTAAGATTATTTATTAGACAAAAGTAAAACTGGCAAAGATGAGAAGTATTCTCATGATTATTATTATTATTATTAACTAGTCACCTATCCGAGAGTTAACCACGATACCCGTTGCTTGGCTCTAAAGACCTATTAGTTTCTGATCAACGTGCTAATTATGTTCCCAGTTAAATTCAGCTAAAATACAAGCCAGAAATAACTATAAATAGTGGGGGTATAGTGAGAAAACACTGTTTATTATATGGTCGTAAGTAGGTTTCAAAAAAATAAAAGCCAAGATGGTAACAAGGATGGGTCTATATATATTTCGTGGTTCGCGCCCATACATATATATATACCGGGTGGTGACTTGGCCGACGCAGCATAGCGATTACAATGTTAATTTTTGAATGTGCTTTTATTTGCTAACCTAATTATTTTAGAGTTAAAGTTCTTATACTGAGAAAATACTGAATCCGAACATATTTTTAACCGACTTCAAAAAAGGAGGAGGTTCTCTATTCGATTGAATTTTTTTTTTTTTTTTTTTTTTTTTTTTTTTTTTTTGTGCCTATGTTACCTCATATCTCCGCCAATTGTCAACCGATTTTGAAAAAAATTTTTGCATTGGGTCCAGTCTAGCTTCCGATTGGTCCCATTTTTTTTTCGATTTTTTTTCATAGGTATTAGACCTTTTTTATTAGGTTTGTTTAGACCTAACCTCTTTGTTTATGAACCGATTTCGATGGTTCTTTTTTTATCCGAAAGGGGTGTCTTAGGGATGGTGTCATATTAATTTGGTCAAGTTCTGGTGATATAATCACTATTAATAACATCACTAAAAGGAGAAAAATAAAAATTTTTAAGAAAAAATAAAAACCGACTTCAAAAAATTAAATGCAACAAATATAAAAATACACTAAAAGGTATAAAATAATTATTATCTTATTTAGTTACAACTAAACGACGAAATAATAACACGAAATTACATTTTGAAGTTGGTGCCAAACATATACCTTTTATGAATCGCACTCGACGGACCTTACTTAGTACGTTTAGCGGGTACGCTCGCTTATAGGTATAGTTTGTTTGGCACCGACTTTAAAAAGTAATTTCGTGTTAATATTTCGTCGTTTAGTTGTAACTAAATAAGATAATAATTATTTTATACCTTTTAGTGTATTTTTATATTTGTTGCATTTAATTTTTGAAGTCGGTTTTTATTTTTTTCTTAAAAATTTTTATTATTTTCAAATTTTGAAATTTCAGAACCGTAATAATCAACATTATAAATAATTGTATTTTTACAAAAATCACTGAATTATTAAAACAAACAAGGCATTTTCATTTGTTGTTTCTATTTGACGATTGTTATATTTGAACTTTTTAAAATCAGTTCTTATTAGAATTGATTGATTACCATAATGAGAAACTCGTTAAATTTGAATGGGCTGAGTTTTGTATTCGTCATTGATAAATAAAAATAGTAGATTCACGTAGATGAATTTTAGAACGAGCTTTTAAATTTTCACAAGAATAATCAACGAAATTATAAGTAATGTTATTAGATGGTTGACACGAGCCATATAATTTCTATATGATCAAAGTTTTCAACTGATTGCTCGTTGAATATATGTGGTGGCTAATACTATAGTACACTGATTGTTTTCTCGATGGTCTTACTATTTTATAGACGTTTAATGTGTTGACTGATTGAGCACTTGATAAAGTCGGAAACGGACGAAACGTTGTGTAAAAATTAATAAAATACGTTAATAAAATATAAAAATTGTCCAAAAAACCTATTAATTTTTTATTTTATTATAAGTAATATTTTTAAACGTAATTAAAACAATAAAATTAGTAAGGTAAACAGAATTTAATTTTTTAACATAATTAACAAATGCATAAAATTATAACAAAAAATAATAATCATAGCAAATGTTCGAATAAACCACCATTTACTTACCACTAAACAATAGCCCAACCTTAAACAATAATAAACATAATACCTTATAAACTATACCTTATAAATTATACCTTAATAAACAATAAAACTTAAACAATCGACAACAATAAAAGTTTTGAATTTAAATTTTTTAAATAAATATCTTGGGGGGTCAGATAGGCTAGGCGGTAGCGTGACAGCGAGCTAACCAGGGGACCCGGGTTCGAATCGGACTCGAGGCATCCAGCTAAAATCTGACCCCCGGGGGTAGAGACAAATTTTAAAAAAATAATAACTAGTATCGTAATTAGGCTTATGGCTAGAAAGGCCGAAAAGCCAAAAAAAAAAAAAAAAAAAAAAATATCTTCTTTTTTTAAAATCGTTTTTTTGGACTTTTAAATTATGAATTAGACAAAATCTGATGTAATTATATTATCTATATTATCTTATATATTATCTTTTAGAATTTTAATTCTGCTCAGTTTTTTGTATTCTAATTATGCTCTAAAATAATCACCAACGACACCACTATTAAACGTCACTTAGAAACAACAAATGAAAATGCCTTGTTTGTTTTAATAATTCCATGGCCTCAGTGATTTTTGTAAAAATTCAATTATTTATAATGTTGATTATTACGGTTCTGAAATTTCAAAATTTGAAAACAAAAATATGTTCGGATTCAGTATTTTTTCTCTACAAAAAACCTATAAGAACTTTAACTCTAAAATAATTAGGTTAGCAAATAAATGCACATTCAAAAATTAACATTGTAATCGCTATGCTGCGTCGGCCAAGTCACCACCCTGTATATTAGGGTGGGTCAAAAAATTCATCATTTTTTTTACAAGTGACAAGGAAAAATGTGTTGCTAGACACCTTAAAATAATTATTTCTAAATATGAGCTCTTAATTTTAATAGGAAGATCCTCCGCATCGCAGTTTTTATTTCTTTCTCAGTCCAATAGAAAAAAATCATACCTCATCATTAATTGATTGTACAGAAAAATTTTTTTAAAAGAATTTCCTACGAAATTTAATGCTCTACAAAAAAGGTATCTTATATTTTTTCCGTAAACCTCACCATTTGAAAGATATTGAAGATTTAAGTTTGATTATTTTAAGACAAATTTCATTTTTGTTTATGAATTTTATAACTCGACAATAAATGACTTTTATAAAATTCGCAATACAAATTTTTATAGGAAATTAACTGCTCAAAACATAAGACACCTTTTTTATAGAGCAGTTAATTTCCTACAAAAATTTGTATTGCGAATTTTATAAAAGTCATTTATTGTCGAGTTATAAAATTCATAAACAAAAATGAAATTTGTCTTAAAATAATCAAACTTAAATCTTCAATATCTTTCAAATGGTGAGGTTTACGGAAAAAATATAAGATACCTTTTTTGTAGAGCATTAAATTTCCCACGAAATTCTTCAAGAACATTTTTCTTTACAATCAATTAATGATGAGGTATGATTTTTTTCTATTGGACTGAGAAAAAATAAAAAACTGCGATGCGGAGGATCTTCCTAGTAAAATTAAGAGCTCATATTTAGAAAGAATTTTTTTAAGGTGTCTAGCAACCCATTTTTCCGTGTCACTTTGTAAAAAAAAATGGATTTTTTTGACCCACCCTAATATTTACTATATATAAGAGGCTAGATTAATTTGTAACAACGCTCAGAGAATTTTGCCAACAGGGGGCGCTGATGCCGTCAGAATATTTGCGGCAAATTTGAAATATAATTGCAATTGTAATTTGAAATGAAAGACTCCGATTGATTTTAAATTAAGAAACATTAAATATATTAGTTTTTAAGGAATTTGGTGTTGGTACTTGGTGAAACATTTTTTAAAATTATTGGATAAAAATACTTGGTAGGTTTCACATTAAGATATAAAAAAACTTTACTTTCTGTATCTCCTGAAGATGGGTTAGTCACCCGAAATATATATATCGAGATTAAAGATTCTCTAAAAATAAATTCGTTTTATTATTTTATATCTTAATGTGAAACCTACCAAGTATTTTTATCCAATAATATTAAATATATTGACAATTATTCCTCCCCCTCCCCCCCCCCCCACCACTCAAAAATTAAATATTCAATTCGCTTTTCTTTGCGCACAGAAAAATAAATTAATCACATCTTATTTGATTTATATTTTATATAATTATTTATTTATTTTTTAATAATTTGCCACTTTTTTATAATTTTTTAAAAATCTAAATTTTGTTATTCTTAGGACGAAAATGGGGCGAAACTTTTAAGAGACTATGTATTTTCGGGAGTTTACACGTATACATTTGGAGTGTGGTGTTTTAAGAGGAATACAATTTTTGGACCGAGACGCCGCCCGCCAGGTCACCAGCCCGGAGGGCCGAGCTTCGAGGGCGTGCCGAAGGCACGCGCGAAAATCTCGTATATATATTTATATTTGATACAATATATGTGTGTAGGTATGTTTATTTGCTTCAAGCAGAGGACAACCTCTTTGTTTCTCTTTATGATAATTTTTTTTTGTATTCAAGTAAACTGTGAATAAATTAGAAAATATTCTTATACATTGTTATCATTTGAGAATTTTTTTTCATTTTTAATAAAAAATAATTTCTCTTTTTAATTTATATATTAATAATAATAATAATCGACAATATAAATATTAAATATTAACAATAATAACCCTCTCCTATTCAATGATTGTAGCGAAACCCACGCAATCTAAAATGAGAGTTTAGGACACGGAAATAATAATCCAATATTCTTTGTTCAATCAAATGATTCATTATTATTAGCTTTTCAGGTTAATATCAGCTAAATGCTAGAGAATAATAAAATTAAAAAATTAATAAGTTTTTGGACAATTTTATATTTTATTAATGTATTTTATTAATTTTTGCACAACGTTTCGTCCGTTTCCGGACTTTATCAAGTGCTCAATCAGTTAACACATTAAACGTACATAAAATAGTGAGACCATCGAGAAAAATAATTTAAAAAATTAAGCTATCAATCTCGAGTTAACATAAAAATAATTAATTAAATAAATTAATAATAAATTAATTAATATAAATTATTTTTATGTTAACTCGAGATTGATAGCTTAAATTTTTTAAATTATTTTCTCGATGGTCTCACTATTTTATGTACGTTTAATGTGTTAACTGATTGAGCACTTGATAAAGTCCGAAACGGACGAAACGTTGTGCAAAAATTAATAAAATACTTTAATAAAATATAAAATTGTCCAAAAAACCTATTAATTTTTTAATTTTATTTAAATAAAGAATGGACATGAAACAACTGAATTACTAGGGAATAATATTAAATACACATGCCTATAATATTCTTATATATTAACAAAATACTTGCATTTACACTGAATAAGAAAATAAATAATAAATAATCCAAATGCATTGTTTATATACTAGATTTATCCCGAGCAATTCTCATAATTAAATCACACACACACATGCATATATTGATTCAAATAGATTTCATGTTAATTGGAAATCTATTTTGTCTAAATGTTAACGAAAAATACAATATTAATTGAGAACTTACCGTTTGCAGAGCTGACCAGACTCGAGTTGACTCGAAGACGCCATTAATGAATGCAATCACGGCAGCCCAGAGACCCAAATCAACAACGCCTGAAAATATCAATTATTATTCAATAATTTACCAAAATTTCAACTCAAATGATTAATTAGATATTAATAATCATGTTTTTAATATGATAAAGATTATTTACCAGATATTAAATCGAAAAATTTGATCCAAATTGGACTGAGATAAGGGTTGGTTTATTAATGGAGGAGCATCTCCCGTTCACTGAGCTGGTCAACGAGTACAAACTCGCCAAGCTCAAAGAAATCTAATTGCTCTGACGTCACAACCAATGGCAAAAATGAATAGTTTTAATTCAAATATTCAATTGCGTTCTATTGAAACCTGCCTTGACTTGTATTAAAAGGTAATAAGACGTCACAATTTTTTTATAATTTACTTTTAAATACTAAATAAAAAAATAATTTAAATTTAAAAAAAGTGGGTTGAAGATACGTTTTGAATAAAAAACACTTTTAAAGATAGAGATTTAGAAAATTTATTGTTTTAGAAAAACAAACTCAGCAAGAAGTAAAAGAAAAAAAAATTAAATGCTTTTGAGAAATTCAAAATAAAGTGATAAATTATTTCGGGTTGGACCATTAATGGGAAAATAGTATAAATTGTTTCGGGTAGGACCATTAATGGTGAAATACGATAAATTATTTTGGATTGGACCATTAATCGTAAAATACGATAAATTACTTCGGATTGGACCATTTGTGGTGAAATACTATAAATTATTTCGGATTGGACCATTAATCGTAAAATACGATAAATTACTTCGGATTGGACCATTTGTGGTGAAATACTTCAAATTATTTCGGATTGGAGAATTAATGGTGAAATACTTCAAATTATTTCGGATTGGAGAATTAATGGTGAAATACTTCAAATTATTTCGGATTGGAGGCTGTTACAGGCCGCAAAAGAAAAAACTTAGAGGCCGCACGGTCTAGAACTTATAGTAATAGTTCTATTTTTTTTTAACCCTCAATTTTGGCCCCCAAAAAATAATAACTCTTTTTATTATATTATAAGTTAATTTTATTATATATTTCATAATTTTTTTTTTAGTTTGAAAATGTTATCATTTTAAAACACCCTTAATTTTTGGTTCGATTTCAACGAGAATCTAATCAGAACTTAATCTCAATACACCAAAACTACATGTGAAATTTCGTTTTGATATTCACACTAGTTTTTTTTTAGCTAGAGCTTACACAAAATTTGATAACGTACCTCATCCTGAGGTACTAACAGACATTTGACAAAATAATTAATATCTTGTAAAAAAAATTTATGTACACTTTACAAGGCTTTGTTGTAGACTAAAACGGCATGGTTTTTTTTTTAGTCTTAATATTGGTGACGGTGGGGGTAGATATGGGGGGTGCAGTGGTGAAGGGGTACGGAGAAGTGGTTTGGAGGGGCGGGATTGGGGGATGTAGGTGGGGTGAAGTGGTGGGGGTCCCGGGGCGAGGGGGATTAATATATCTGCTCTTATTAAACGAACAAAAATTGTATATTTATATATTTGTATCTTTTTTTTCTATTTTGAAAACGGCTCTATCGATTTTAATGAAACAAACTCTATTAAGAAGTTTTGAGGATGAGAAAGCGATCTGGCTAGGTTTGGACCTCATCAAAATTCATTTTAATTGACATTTTCTTAATTAAAGTAATTATTGACAGATGAAAATGTCAATAAAAAAGTTTGTTTACATTTTTTCAATTATCTTTTATTTATTAATTGGCTTTATAATTAATTTTAAAACCCACTAATATTTTATAACAAATATTATTATATGTTAAAATTAGAAAATTTTAATTTTTTTTTTTTTATTTAATTGTTTTCGGGAAGATGCCCAATTAGCCAGTCCAGTATTCTATCTTCTCGGTTTTTAAAGTTTTAGCTTTTTACCTGAATTTTAAATTAAAAGTAATATAAATATACAGCTTTTGACTGAAGCAAAAAGTTGGCCAGGTACTATATATTTAAATAAGAAAACTAGAAAATATTTATATCAGTATTAATGATGAATTTACCTTGAATCGAGGTCTCGATGTTGCCTGGAGAATTCCCCGACACTGACTGAGCCGAGAAATACGAAAAGAAAGAATCCTCCTATTATTCGATAAGATAACTCGACCTGGGCGAAATTCCCGTGAATTTCGATTAGGATTAATTCAACGGATTCTCAAATAAACATTTATATAGGCAAATTTTTAATGAAATAATAATAATAATAATCTATATATATAAAATTCCTTGCCCGATACACTCACTCACTCATCATCAAAACAGCCAGAACCACTGGACATAGAAACATGAAATTTGGAGAGAATATTACATCTATGACATAGGGGCTCACTAAGAAAGGATTTTTCGAAATTCGACCCTTAAGGGGGTCAAAGGGGGCTAAGTGTGTTTTCACGGATTATGCGATATCTCTTAAGGACGATAAAATATCTACTTGCTTTTTACTTATAAAAATACTAAATTAAAATATCTAAAAATTTATTTCAGGATTTTTGAAATTCGACCCCTAAAGGGGTCAAAAGGGTAAAGTATCTTTGCAATGTTCTTACACTAATTATGCATTTTCAATTAAGAACGATAAGATATCTACTTGATAGTTACTTAATAAAATTCTAAATACAAATATCTAAAAAGTAATTTCAGGATTTTTTGAAATTCGACCCCTAAAGGGGTCAAAAGGGATAAAGTATCTTTGCAATGTGCTTACACTAATTATGCATTTTCAATTAAGAACGATAAGATATCTACTTGATATTTAGTTAATAAAATTCTAAATACAAATATCTAAAAAGTAATTTCAGGATTTTTTGAAATTCGACCCCTAAAGGGGTCAAAAGGGATAAAGTATCTTTGCAATGTGCTTACACTAATTATGCATTTTCAATTAAGAACGATAAGATATCTACTTGATATTTAGTTAATAAAATTCTAAATACAAATATCTAAAAAGTAATTTCAGGATTTTTGAAATTCGACCCCTAAAGGGGTCAAAAGGGGTAAAGTATCTTATCGACCTCTTACCTCTATCTTACCTCGAGGTTGAGATTTTTGTATATAGGGATAAAAAGTAAAAATATTCTATTCTATTTTTTTGTAATAAGTGATTACTGTTCTGTTCTGTATTGATAAGGTTGTTATTAAAAAGAGAAAAAAATTGTGTTTTTTGTGAATGTGCCAAATATCTTTTGAAAATTGTATTCTGATGGCCTTCAATGGTAACGAAGGTAATAAGAAAATTTAAACGAATGTGTGACATGACTATTTGAAGCCCTGAAGAAGTCGGCAAAGTCGACGAAACGTTGGTGGATAAATAAAAAAGTCACACATAAAAAACTTGTCCTTATTTTCCCAATATAAACTTTCAAATTATAAATTAAATTATGGACGGAAATGATAATAAATAAATAAATAATAAATGATAAAAAAAAAAAAAAAAAAATACAATTATTATACAATAAATTTTAGTTTCCTATATCATTTGAATTATAATGCGGTACATGATTTAAATTATAGAGGTGAACAACCAGGCAACGAATTATATATCCCTGCACTCACCCGCCCCTAAACTCAATTTTGTTACAAAAATTTAACATGGATCGGGTGGGTGGGGGGGGGGGTGTTAGCCGATGTAGAGTGTGATAACAAAGGTGCGTTGTTATGTGATAGGTATTCGTGCAATAAATATGAATGAAGGTAGAAATAATACGATTCTAATCTCTTTTGAAGAACTTTACATATTTCATGACGGAGAGAAATCCCATCGATCCCCCATCTGACAAATTAATAAAAACTACTAGCGGCGGGCATCTTGCTATCTAAATGGCTTCACCCCCTGGACCCTCTCCACTCCTTGAAGAAGGAAGGACGATCCTCCAATCGTCGCGCCATCATCATTGAGTATAGAGTCCTAAGACTGGTTTGACGCAACCACTCGTCTCCACTCGGCTCTGTCCCCCGCCAGCTGTTTGACCTCTCTAAATGTCTGGCATCCCCTATATCCCCAATTATTTGGTTGAAATATTATAATCTGGGTCTTCCCCTTTTCTTTCCCACCTCCCCCTCCAAGATATCATCCCCTAAACAGTCCCCCATGTCTCAGTGTGTGCCCCATCATCTGACCTCTTCTCTTCTTCAGACTCTTCCACAAGGTTCTTCTTTCTCCGATTCTTCCAAGAACTTCTTAATTTGTAATTTTATCCATCCAATTGATATTCATCATTCTTCTGTAGCATCACATTTCGAAAGCCTCTAATCTCTTTCTCTCCGCTTTTCTAATTGTCCAGGTTTCACACCCGTACATGGCTATGCTCCATACATATGTCTTCAATAGCAACTTCCTCTTTTCTAAGCTGATTGAGGAGGAGCATAATAGTTTTTGTTTTGAATTAAACCCCATTTTTGCTTGGGCAATTCTTGATTTAATTTCGTTTTCGCTCCTCCCATCCCATGTTATTTTACTTCCTAGGTAGCGGAATTCCTTAACTCCTTCTAGGTTTTCTTGGTTAATTTTGATGCATTCCTGTCTCGTTTGTTCTTTTTTTGTACAAACTAGGACCTTGGTTTTATTCTTGTTTATTTTCTTTTTGATTTCTTCTATTAGGATTCTGTCCTGGGTCCCTCGACGCACTTGGGATTTTTGTATCTTTTTTATTTAGCTAACCAATACATACAGGGTATGGTCAAATATTGTAAAAGTGCACGAAAAAAGTGGTTTTTTTCCTTCGTTTTTTCGAAAAAAAGTATCAAATATTTTTTTTCATGTTGTAAAAATACACTTTGGGTTGTCTGGTTCCACGTTCCACCACTCAAATGGTCTGGGGTGAATATATTATGTTTATAATTGACTATAAATTATAATTTTTATAATTTCATTGTGGGTCAAAAATATTTTTTAACGCCATGCGCAGTACCTGGTCCACCTGCTTAGGCCAGCCAGACTGGCCATTCCCTGTACAACTATCATAGACGGTACTATTACGCATTATTTCTAGTTGGGTCAAATCCGTACTCAAAAATGTGTCACCAGCTCTTGGACTAAGTGAATTTTTTCTTATGGAATGTGTTTGGGCTAGTTAGGAGGTAAAAATACTAAAATTCCCCAGTCTTAGATATCTGGCTTAGGGGTGGAAATGTCCCGTTTTTTGTTTTTTTTTTTGCTTATATCTCAAAAACGGTGGGTCGTAGAAAAAGTTTCTCTTGGCAAAATAAAAGCTTATAATATTTTCTACAAGATTGCTTCTATTTAATTTTTCTTTATTCCTTATGGTTTTTGAGATATTTGCCCGCGAATATCGTTTATGTATGAAAAAAAAATTTCCTATATTTTTCGTCAATTCTACAACCAAAAAAATTTTTAAGAAAAAAATAAAACCGACTTCAAAAATTAAATGCAACAAATAAAATAAACTAAAAGGTATAAAATAATTATTAACTTATTTAGTTACATCTAAAAAACGAAATATTAACATGAAATTACTTTTTGATGTCGGTGCCAAACAAACTGTACCTATAAGCGAGCGTACCAACCAAACGTACTAAGTAAGATCCGTCGAGTTCGATTCATAAAATGTATATGTTTGGCACCGACTTCAAAAAGTAATTTCATGTTAATATTTCGTCGTTTAGTTGTAACTAAATAAGATAATAATTATTTTATACCTTTTAGTGTATTTTATTTGTTGCATTTTATTTTTTGAAGTCGGTTTTATTTTTTTCTTAAAAATTTTTATTTTTCTCTTTTTAGTGATGTTATTAATAGTGATCCTATCATCAGAACTTTACTAAAATAATATTGTACCATCCCTAAGATACCCCCTTTCCAATAAAAAAAGAATTAGACCGAACCCAATGCAAAAAATTTTTCAAAATCGGTTCACAATTGGCGGAGATATGAGGTAACATAGGTACAAAAAAAAATCAGTCTAATAGAGAACCTCCTCCTTTTTTTGAAGTCGGTTAAAAATGGCTAATTCTTACAGAATAACTCTTTTGAATGCTAATGGCTTAATTCAACGCCTGTCAGGAAAGTTATCCATATTGCTTACCAAAAACACATTCATAAGCTGGACAATCACTCCAACCCGTCAGCCATATCCTTACTCGATAATAGTCAATCGATAAGAAGACTAACGAAGAACCATGACCTGGACACAGAAGATCGCTACAAGACAAACAACTGGGAAAACAAATTTCACTAGAAGAGTCATTTCTGGATAATTTCTCCCATTTCATGTATCGTGTGTGAGTGAGTGGACGAGACATGAACGTGTATTGAATGGGTGAGAGAATGAATGTATCTTTTATCAAATTTACTTATAGTTCAAATTGTATTGAACTGATTGTAAAATGACATAATATTGAATAAAAAAAATATATATATTTTTCTTCTCCTCTGACATCTTCTCTTCTTCAGACTCTTCCACAAGAAGAGGTCAGATGATGGGGCACACACTGAGACATGGGGGACTGCTTAGGGATATCTTGGAGGGGGAGGTGGGAAAGAAAAGGGGAAGGGGAAGACCCAGATTAGAATATTTCAACCAAATAATTGGGGATATGGGATGCCAGACATTTAGAGAGGTCAAACAGCTGGCGGGGGACAGAGTCGAGTGGAGACGGATTGTTGCATCAAACCAGTCTTAGGACTATATACTCAATGATGATGAACGCGAATGGTGAACGTTCATTTTCGGTTTCGAAACGTGTCAAAAATTATTTACGAAACTCACTAAGGCAGACACATATTTAACTAATTTATCAATAATGTTTATAGAAAACGATGTATAATAGTTCATACTTTAGAGTATGACTATATTATTGATAAATTCGCTAAACTTAAATCAAGAAAAGTTCCACTTTAATTTTTTTTTTTTTTTTTTGGCTTTTCGGCCTTTCTAGCCATAAGCCTAATTACGATACTAGTTATATTTTTTTTACTTTATCCAATGCAAAGCATGGGTAAAGTATTGCAATCGCTCTCGGGGCAAGCGTGGCTTCAAAGGGTCCTCAGGTAAAGGCTACGGAACCCATGGACTCAATTAAAGTCACAAATTGTAGTATTCAATTAGGTTGAATTTTAGCACGTGGCGGTTTTGCCAAAAATTACATGGGGTCTCGTCGAGAGGCCAAAAAGTGCGATTTTTTCATTTAGTGCGTGCGTATGGATGGATGTATGGATGTATGGATGTATGTATGTTATCGATTTTTTGGCCCACGATTTTTTCCACACCGTTGCACCGATTGAAATGAAATTGAAAACCTACCATTAGTTTAACAAAATGAAGCGCTGATTAGTTTTTGGTACATATCGGCCCACAAACATTAGTACTTTATTTCAGTACTTTTTTAGTTTTTTCTAAATATCTTGAAAATGACTTAACCAATTTTGATGAAATTTAATATCCTAATTAAGTACCTTGGGGACCACAAAAAAGGTTAAATAAAGTTTTTAGTAAAATTATATTTTAAAGTACTTTACTCTAGAGTTAGATGGTACTTTTTTAATTTTTTAAATTCTTTAAAATTTATTCATTTGAAAGTTTTAATATAGCTCATTTAGCCTTGCTTAAGTAAGAATGGATAGGCTTCTCTCTGTGAAATGCTAAAAATTTGGGAGGAATTTTTATAAGTAACCATAGCAACTGCGTTGTTTTCTTATCCGTTACCTTTGCTGAAGACAGAGAAATCGATTTTAAACCAAAAATAGCGATTGATTCTCATTTAGTACTTGAGGAATAATCATTCTATATTGGATTTTTGACGTTTCGGTTTTTATTAGTAACCATTGCTGAAGACATAGAGAAATCGATTTTAAACCAAAAATAGCGATTGATTCTCATCTAGTACTTGAGAAATAATCATTCTATATTGGATTTTTGACGTTTCGGTTTTTATTAGTAACCATTGCTGAAGACATAGAGAAATCGATTTTAAACCAAAAATAGCGATTGATTCTCATCTAGTACTTGAGGAATAATCATTCTATATTGGATTTTTGACGTTTCGGTTTTTATTAGTAACCATTGCTGAAGACATAGAGAAATCGATTTTAAACCAAAAATAGCGATTGATTCTCATCTAGTACTTGAGAAATAATCATTCTATATTGGATTTTTGACGTTTCGGTTTTTATTAGTAACCATTGCTGAAGACATAGAGAAATCGATTTTAAACCAAAAATAGCGATTGATTCTCATCTAGTACTTGAGAAATAATCATTCTATATTGGATTTTTGACGTTTCGGTTTTTATTAGTAACCATTGCTGAAGACATAGAGAAATCGATTTTAAACCAAAAATAGCGATTGATTCTCATCTAGTACTTGAGAAATAATCATTCTATATTGGATTTTTGACGTTTCGGTTTTTATTAGTAACCATTGCTGAAGACATAGAGAAATCGATTTTAAACCAAAAATAGCGATTGATTCTCATCTAGTACTTGAGGAATAATCATTCTATATTGGATTTTTGACGTTTCGGTTTTTATTAGTAACCATTGCTGAAGACATGGAGGAATCGACTTAAAATCAAAAATAGCGATTGATTCTCATCTAATACTTGAGAAATATCCATTCTATATTGGATTTTTGACGTTTCGGTTTTTATTAGTAACCATTGCTGAAGACATAGAGAAATCGACTTTAAACCAAAAATAGCGATTGATTCTCATCTAGTACTTGAGGAATAATCATTCTATATTGGATTTTTGACGTTTCGGTTTTTATTGGTAACCATTGCTGAAGACATAGAGGAATCGACTTAAAATCAAAAATAGCGATTGATTCTCATCTAGTACTTGAGGAATAACCATTCTATATTGGATTTTTGGCGTTTCGGTTTTTATTGGAAACCATTGCTGAAGACATAGAGAAATCGACTTTAAACCAAAAATAACGATTGATTCTCATCTAATACTTGAGGAATAACCATTCTATATTGGATTTTTGACATTTCGGTTTTTATTAGTAACCATTGCTGAAGACATAGAGAAATCGACTTTAAACCAAAAATAGCGATTGATTCTCATCTAGTACTTGAGGAATAATCATTCTATATTGGATTTTTGACGTTTCGGTTTTTATTAGTAACCATTGCTGAAGACATAGAGAAATCGACTTTAAACCAAAAATAGCGATTGATTCTCATCTAGTACTTGAGGAATAATCATTCTATATTGGATTTTTGACGTTTCGGTTTTTATTGGTAACCATTGCTGAAGACATAGAGGAATCGACTTAAAATCAAAAATAGCGATTGATTCTCATCTAGTACTTGAGGAATAACCATTCTATATTGGATTTTTGGCGTTTCGGTTTTTATTGGAAACTATTGCTGAAGACATAGAGAAATCGACTTTAAACCAAAAATAGCGATTGATTCTCATCTAATACTTGAGGAATAACCATTCTATATTGGATTTTTGACATTTCGGTTTTTATTGGTAACCATTGCTGAAGACATGGAGGAATCGACTTAAAATAAAAAATAGACATCGATTCTCATCTAATACTTGAGGAATAACAATTCTACATTAGGCTTTTGACGTTTCGATTATTATTGGTAACCATTGCTGAAGACATGGAGGAATCGACATAAAATCAAAAATAACGATCGATTTTTATCTAATACTAGAGGAATAACCTTATTGCATTCCATTTTTGATGTTTTGACCATTAATGGCAACCTCTATTGAAAACGTGGAAGAATCGACTTAAAATCAAAAAGACTAAATTCTTTTTTGGTAAACAACTCAATATGAACTACAAATTGCAAGTGATATCTGATTAATAATAAAGGAACAAACATATTAATATTTCAAATGAATTTGGATAAAGTTTAGCAACGATCCGTTGCAGTTTATTTTTTTTTAATTTGTCTCTACCCCCGGGGGTCAGATTTTAGCTGGATGCCTCGAGTCGAAAACTTTAATTTAATTTTATATATAATAACCAGAAAACTCTATATACTCGGCAGAGCAAGCCCTGTTGAAATGTTTAGAATATATTAATAAAAATTTTTAAGAAAAAAATAAAAACCGACTTCAAAAAATTAAATGCAACAAATAAAATACACTAAAAAGTTTAAATAATTATTATCTTATTTAGTTACAACTAAACGACGAAAATATTAACATGAAATTACTTTTTAAAGTCGGTGCCAAACAAACTATACCTATAAGCGAGCGTACCCGCCAAACGTACTAAGTAAGATCCGTCGAGTGCGATTCATAAAAGGTATATGTTTGGCACCAACTTCAAAAAGTAATTTCGTGTTAATATTTCGTCGTTTAGTTGTAACTAAATAAGATAATAATTATTATACTTTTTAGTGTATTTTATTTGTTGCATTTAATTTTTTTGAAGTCGGTTTTTATTTTTTCTTAAAAATTTTTATTTTTCTTTTTAGTGATGTTATTAATAGTGATTATATCATCAGAACTTGACCAAATTAATATGACACCATCCCTAAGACACCCCCTTTCGGATAAAAAAAGAACCATCGAAATCGGTTCATAAACAAAGAGGTTAGGTCTAAACAAACCTAATAAAAAAGGTCTAATACCTATGAAAAAAATCGAAAAAAAAATGGGACCAATCGGAAGCTAGACTGGACCCAATGCAAAAAAAATTTTCAAATTCGGTTGACAATTGGCGGAGATATGAGGTAACATAGGCACAAAAAAAAAAAAAAAAATTCAGTCGAATGAGAGAACCTCCTCCTTTTTTGAAGTCGGTTAAAAATAACAACATAAAATTCAATTTAATATGTACTGATTCGAAAAGACTTACAGATGCTTTAATCAACAAAGATATTTTAAGATCAAATTATAATATATTAAAAATTTGTAATTTATTATATGATTTATTTATTAATAATAATACTGTAGACATTGTCTGGATTCCTGCACACCAGGGAATCATGGGCAACACAATCGCTGACTATGAGGCCAAGCAAGCCAGTAAACTCCCTACAGCATCAAATGAAAAAAGCATATGGTCCGACTTCCTGGTAGTACAAAAAATGTAAATCATTGAAATTATGGCAAGAAACGTGGGAAAAGGATACCAAAGGTCGACATTTATATAAGATTAAACCTACGGTGTCCCTATTACCATGGTTTAAAACATTTAACATTCCACGCAAAGCTATTACATCAATTTCAAGAATGAAGACTGGACACTCATCACTGAAGTTACATCGAATTGGAGTGGTGGAGTCCCCATTGTGTAGGTGTGAACTTACCAGTGAGGGGCTCAATCATGTGCTGCTTGAATGTGAGCTAAACAAAAAGTGGACACAATTGCTATACTGTGAAATCAACGAAAGTGTAAAATTCCCAATAAATAGTGATTATCTTATGTCCTTGTGTGAGTGCAGTGAAAAAGTTGTGATGGCTCTTCAGAGATTTGTACTAAGGGCTAGTGTAAATATTTAAAATTATAAAATAATACAAAGAATGTGATTGGCTAAATGGTTCTGACCAAAAGCCAGGAAGGGGGAAAAAACCTTATCCCTTTAAAAAAAAAAATATATATATATATATATATATATAGTAATACAATAATAAATATAATTTTGTTGTGCAATATTCAAACTATTTTTACTTTATCCAATGCGAAGCATGGGAGAAAGTATTGGAATCGCTCTCGCGGCAAGCGCGACTTCAAAGGGTCCTCAGGTAAAGACTACGGAACCCATGGACTCAATTAAGGTCACAAATTGAAGTATTAAATGAGATTGAATTTTAGCACGTGACGGTTTTGCCAAAAATTACCTGGGATCTCGCCGAGAGGCCAAAAAGTGCCATTTTTTTTGGAAGTGCGTGGGGATGGATGGATGTATGTGTCTGTGTTATCGTTTTTTTCGTCCACGAATTTTTCCACACCGTTGCACCGAATGAATTGAAATCCTACCAGTATTTTAACAAAATGAAGCGCTGATTAGTTTTTGGTACATATCGGTCCACAAACATTAGTACTTTAGTTCGGTACTTTTTTAGTTTTTTCTAAATATCTTGAAAATGACTTAACCAATTTTGATGAAATTGAATATCCTAATTAAGTACCTTGGGACACACAAAAAAGGTTAAATAAAGTTTATAGTAAAATTATATTTTAAAAGTACTTTACTCTAGAATATATTAATATTTCAAATGAATTTGGATAAAGTATAGCAACGATCCGTTGCAGTTTATTTAAATTTGTCTCTACCCCGGGGGTCAGATTTTAGCTGGATGCCTCGAGTCGAAAACTTAAAAAAAAAAAACTTTAATTTAATTTTATATACAGTAATACAATAATAAATATAATTTTGTTGTGCGATATTCAAACTATTTTTTAACCGACTTCAAAAAAGGAGGAGGTTCTCTATTCGATTGTTTCCATGGTTATTGAATGTTTTTATTTATTATTGTAATAAAAAATGCTCTTTTTAACCGACTTCAAAAAAGGAGGAGGTTCTCTATTCGATTGAATTTTTTTTTTTTTTTTTTTTTTTTTGTGCCTATGTTACCTCATATCTCCGCCAATTGTCAACCGATTTTGAAATTTTTTTTTGCATTGGGTCCAGTCTAGCTTCCGATTGGTCCCATTTTTTTTCGATTTTTTTTCATAGGTATTAGACCTTTTTTATTAGGTTTGTTTAGGTTTGTTTAGACCTAACCTCTTTGTTTATGAACCGATTTCGATGGTTCTTTTTTTATCCGAAAGGGGGTGTCTTAGGGATGGTGTCATATTAATTTGGTCAAGTTCTGATGATATAATCACTATTAATAACATCACTAAAAAGAGAAAAATAAAAATTTTTAAGAAAAAATAAAAACCGACTTCAAAAATTAAGTGCAACAAATAAAAATACACTAAAAGGTATAAAATAATTATTATCTTATTTAGTTACAACTAAACGACGAAATATTAACACGAAATTACTTTTTAAAGTTGGTGCCAAACATATACCTTTTATGGATCTTACTTAGTACGTTTGGCGGGTACGCTCGCTTATAGGTATAGTTTGTTTGGCACCGACTTTAAAAAGTAATTTCGTGTTAATATTTCGTCGTTTAGTTGTAACTAAATAAGATAATAATTATTTTATACCTTTTAGTGTATTTTTATATTTGTTGCACTTAATTTTTTGAAGTCGGTTTTTATTTTTTTCTTAAAAATTTTTTTGAACATATGTACTTTCATTAAAACGTCACTATTTTACAATCAGTAATGTAGGGGGCCTCAAAATTGATTGTGCTCGGGGCTTTCAAAATACTTGATCCGCCACTGACTATCAGTTTAATTTTTTATCATAGAAAATAAGTGAATCCACACTCTCTGTGACGTCATTAGCTAAAAACAATAATCCCTAACAATTTTGTAAACAATCAAAATCAAAATAATGGCTGAAATTTGTTTATAAAAACACCACTTTTATATAATTTTATTTTTTTAATTTAACTATATTGCTAAAAAATGTTCCTTCTCATCTAAAATTGTTCCGTATTTTAAGCAGATTATTATTAATATCAAAAGAATAATAATTTAAGCCATCTCGTTACGATGTAAATAAATACTTCTAGGTAAGCAAACACGCTCTAATTTTATCTTTATAAAATTTAAATAGGAAAAAACAATTAATTATATTAAAATAATATAATAGAGGTTAAATATGCGGAGGTAAAACATATAGGTATAAAAAATTATTTATTTAATATTTTTCGGATAATTTTGTATTTTAATATTTTTTTTTATAATTAATTTCATATTTATTTGTTTGTTTTTATTAATATAATAATTATACAATTTTTTTTTAATTGTATTATATATAAGTTGATAAGTGATGGAAAGGCAGCCCAAGGATAGTGAAAAAAACAGTCGGTCTCTCTCCGAAGGGAAAATGTCTTTTAATATATTATTATATAAGATTTTGGGCCGGATTTATACATATATCCCATGTGGTCTAGTGGCTAGGATAGCTGGCTTTCACCCAGCAGGCCCGGGTTCGATTCCCGGCATGGGAATATATTTTTTTTTTGTTTATTTTTGAATTTCACTTTTAATTTGACTAAATTAAAAGCCTAGTCAAGAACAATTGTTTTTGCTTGAAATAGTGTTAATTTTTGACAATATTGCAAACCATACTCTTAAACATAAAATAAATGGCATTTCTTGTATTGAATGCAATAGTTTTAGCTGTATTGTCGTTTACTTACATCAATAAATTCTTCTAGGGCATTACAAATTTGTTCAAAATGTGTATACACTTCCCAACGAGTGTCGCATAATGGTTTAAGAGTAAAGTTAAATCAGGGCTGTCCAAAACGCAGCTCACCACTCCAATGAATGCGGCCCGACATAAAATTATGAATTTTCTTGAAACATTAAGATTTTGATGTACTTACTGGAAAACATATCTGATACAATCGATATATTTTTTTTTCTAAAATATTATTATAAGAAGACATTGGAAAATCATCCCAAAAGTTTTCGAAAAATAAAAGGGTAGATTTTCAATTTTTAATGTGAAATTACAATACTGGATAAAGTAAAGATATATCATGATTTCGGAAAAATGATCGCAATTGTGGAATATTTTGACTCCATTTTTATTAGATATACATATAATTAGTAGAGATTGTGGTATTGGTGCAAGGTGAAACATCTTTAATAAAGATAAGAGTAAATAAATATTATATTTAATATTGATTTACTATGAGTTAAGGATTCTTGGTCACTTATTTCACATTAAAATTAAAAAATTAAAATATGTAAAAAAATTTTCTTTTTCAATATATATATTTCGGGCTATCAACCCATCTACCCATAATACCCTGAAAATGTGTGACAGCCTATCCATGTTGGGCGTCTCTGTCGCATCTGACCTGTCTTGGAATGAACACATCTCCTCTATGGCGAAATCTGCAGCAAGGAAGATTGGCTTCTTATTCAGGTCCAAGCGATTTTACAAACCCCCACAACTTCTCACCATCTACAAGGCCCAAATCCGCCCCTGTCTCGAATACGGCTCTCATCTGTGGAGAGGAGCCTCAAAATATTCTCTTGCTACCCTTGATGCAATTCAGAAACGAGCCGTCAGGCTAATTGACGATTCTACCCTCACCGACTCCCTCGACTCGCTGGCTCATCGAAGAGATGTCTCTGCCCTTTCCCTTTTCTATAGATACTATCACGGCAGGTGCTCTGATGAGATAAAATCAATAATTCCCCCAAAGCATACTTTGCACGCAGCACACGTTTTGCCGACTCCCAACACTCTTTTGCGGTCAAATTGGAAAAGTGCCGGACCACTTCATTCGCGAATACATATATCCCCATGACTTCAAGGAACTGGAACTCTCTCCCAGCCTCTATCTTTCCCAGCACCTATGATCTTCAAACCTTCAAAACCAGGGTGCATAGACACCTACGTCTACACCCTCTCACTTAATCAACTTTCCCTTCTCTTCGGTAATGCAAGGGTCTTTCGAGATCCATAGGGGCTACACCTTTACTGGTGCACCCCTTCTTGCATTCGATTGCATTAAAAAAAAAAAAAAAAAAATCTTCAGGAAGTACAGAAAGTAACTAATTTAACTTATTGAATAACAAGTTATATATATGTTTATTGAACAGATGGAAAGAATGTTTGAATTATTTTAAAGGACACTTTCTTTTAGGCTATTGTTAAGTGAAAATATCAGGTTGGGTAGGGGTTTTATTGACATAGGCGTGGATAGATAAAAGGAAAGTTAGAAGTTCATTGACTTATGTCTCTACGCTGGGAATAAATTTGTGGCTTTGTTATTAATAGGTCAATTATTATGTTTTGGTTTACATCAAGTTGATTATTGATAATATTTTCATCGTTCGACAGGGCATATTTTATTTCCGTGGATTCAAGAATATCCAATCTTAATCCTTTTCTTTCGAAATGAATAGGGGTGGGATTAGTAGGTGAAGGTGAGTGATCTAAAGAATATAGATGATTAGCAAATGCGGAAGTGGAATCTGGATTTATGGGTTGATTTCTTATTAATTCTCTGTGGGAAGCTAAATGTTCTTTATGCCGTTTTTTGAAAGATCGTCCAGTTTGTCCAATATAAATTGCATCGCAATCGTTGCAATTTAATTTGTATACACCAGATCTATTTATTTTATCAATTTTGTCAAGTTTATTATTTATTAATTGAGAGGATAAATTATTTATATTATAAAGGGCTGGAGTGATTCCATATTTCCGGAGAATATTTGTTATTGAATAGGTTATATGTTTAGAAATAAAGGGGATTCTTTTATAAATTTTTTCAGATTCGATTGTGAGTGAATGTAATTGAGAAAGCGTGTGTTTTTTATTAATTTTGATAAATATTTTTTTAATAATTTCCTTACTATATCCATTATTATATGCTATATTATAAATGGTATCTAGTTCATCAAATTTTTACATCTTTTAATTTTTTAATTTTAATGTGAAATAAGTGACCAAGAATCCTTAACTCATAGTAAATCAATATTAAATATAATATTTATTTACTTTTATCTTTAGATATACATATCTTACCTGTAAACTTTCTGATTGAATGTATGGAGCTTCAATCAGAGATTGTTGAACTGAAAGAAAAATTTAATAATGTCTCTTTATTAAAATTTTATGAAAATTATTTAACCGCAGAAACAAAATATTTCTCCAAGCTTCAGAATACTTATTCACTTTCACAAAAATATGCAAATTATTAACATGTTAGAAAATAATAATAATAAATAATACAAATTGATCTTAATTGGAATGGATTATAGATAAAAATAAAATTTGTAAGTAACATTTTTATTATGTAACAAAATGAATACAATAAACTTTACTTAGGTGTGAGAGGTTAAATTTGGAATAAAGTTTAGGGAAAGCGGTGTTGGTTTATAGTGAAACATATTAAACACAGGAATTATTTAACGGGTTATAGTGGTGTTTCACAAAGTGGAAATAAAATTAAAAAAAATTAAAAAATCTTTTAAATTATTTTGGAGATTTTTTTATTTATCTCTATACATATTTCGGGCTATGAACCCTTCATCAGGAGGTTTAACAGAAAACTGAATATAAAATTTTTACATTGTATCGATGTTATTATAGTACAGGGCGAGTGGAGGGGATGAGCCAATGGGCGTTGAAAGAATTGAGTGGTTGAATTTAAAGGTATGTGGAAAGGAGAAAAATTTGGGATCCCAAAGAAAAAAGCGGCGTCTACAAATTACAATGTGACTGTGGAGCTTTTTACTTAGGACAAACTGGTAGATCCATCAACAACCGTCTTGTTGAACACAAGAGATCACTGAAACAACTACAAATGAACAGTGATAAGCCTAATCCCCAACCACTAAGTTACGTTTCAGCATTTGCTGAACATCTATTTGATAACAATCATTCCCCATCTAAAGAAATCCCCCTTATTCTACATTTCTCCCCAAAAGGACGCAAACTAGATTTATTAGAATCCATTGAAATCAAGAAAGCAATCGCCCGCAATGAACCCATTCTCAATAACCAATTAGAAACCACTAAATCAACAATAATTGATCTATTAATAAACCAAATTTAACCGAAATTCATTCATTCATTACTAAACATTTAAATAAATTTTAATTTTCTCATTAATATATCAAAGAATAATTGATACGTCAACAAGAATTATTTTGACCGCGCTGATTTGAAAAAAGAGATATTTTTATCTCGCGAGACTACTGCGGATTATGCTATTGGAGTCTGCGGAGTATTAAGTCTGGACCAAGAGAGAAAAGATGTAATCCACTTAGCTACAATCCAACGTCATTTCGCGTATAGCCCGCTAGACATTCGGATGGATCACCGAGTGAATTGGAAATCTCAGATGTTATATATTCGATCTCCCAGTCCAGAGCGCTAGATCTATTAGCATGTATGTTAGATGCCTGCCATTAATTAACTGAAATGACGTTGGATTGTAGCTAAGTGGATTACATCTTTTTCTCTCTTGGTCCAGAATTAACACTCCGCAGACTCCAATAGCATAATCCGCAGTAGTCTCGCGAGATAAAAATATCTTTTTTTCAAATCAGCGCGGTCAAAATAATTCTTGTTGACGTATCAATTATTCTTTGATATATTAATGAGAAAATTAAAATTTATTTAATATCATTATTTCAAGTTAGAAATATATAAGTTCAAATATTATTTTCACTCAATATTTGACAAAAATTCCCTACATTAGAGTCGCGATCGAATAAAATGTAGAAAACCTTCAGTTTACTAAACATTTGTTCCTCTTTTCTCATCTTTGAATTAACTTTGTATTTCCTCTTCTTTTGTCTAAATTTATATAGTCTAAAACCCTTACACAAATTCCTTTAATAGGTATTCCCAGAATCCTATACAAATAAATTTCGAACAAAGACATCCTATTTGAAATGTACCTGACCCTGACCAGACAATTTGTTCAATACCCAGTTTCTCCCTTCCACGTACCTTTAAATTCAACCACACAATTCTTTCAACGCCCATTGGCTCCCCCCCCCCCCCACTCGCCCTGTACTATAATAACATCGATACAATTTAAAAATTTTATATTCAGTTTTCTGTTAAACCTCCTGATGATGATGGTTCATAGCCTGAAATGTGTAGAGATTAATAAAAAAAATCTCCAAAATATTTTAAAAGATTTTTTAATTTTTTTAATTTTATTTCCACTTTGTGAAACACCACTATAACCCGTTAAATAATTCCTGTGTCCTAAATTTGGAATGCTCCTTATTTATTATTATATCATAATTAGGATTTAATTGGATAGTAGCTATTCGAAAAACTGCTTCTAAATTTTCATGTGTTATTCTGGATCTGTTTCTGTTCTTCGTATGTTTCATTAAAAAAAATGTAGCTTCGCGAATGTAAGTTGATCCAAACAATGCCAAATATTTTTGTGCATAATCCAGAATATTTTTAAAGATTTCTGGATTTAAAGAAGCATAAAATTCCAGTAGTGTTTTTGCAGAAAATTGATTTTTTAGTGGTAAATTTGATTGTAAATTTATCAGTTCCAATTGATTACTGGCTGGTGCATTGTCGACATTGAAAGCAAATGGTGGACTTAAGGAGGTTCTTTCGCGACAATCCACACAAAAAGTTTTAGCCTCCTAACCACTCTTAAAATATGAACCACTGTTAAAATTTTAGGTATGTTTTTTAACGTGACTGTACATTTTACGATACTATATTCTATTTATGAATGGATCGTTTCCAAGCCATTAAACTTATATCCCCTCCACAGAGACGGATTTATAAATATTTCGCCCCTAGGCACTATTCTGACTGACGCCCTCTTGAAACATGTCACATCTGTGCCAAAGTCATTGTTTAAAAAAAAAAACTAAATATAACGAGTCCATAAGGGGGGTCAGATAGGCTAGGCGGTAGCGTGACAGCGAGCTAACCAGGGGACCCGGGTTCGAATCGGACTCGAGGCAACCAGCTAAAATCTGACCCCAGGGGGTAGAGACAAATTTTCAAAAAAATATAACTAGTATCGTAATTAGGCTTATGGCTAGAAAGGCCGAAAAGCCAAAAAAAAAAAAAAACGAGTCCATAAACGGGTGTTCATAAAAACACCGAGAGTTACTTTTTTTTAATTTTAATTACATTTGAAAAGGTCTATACTTTTACAAACTAAAAAATACATTATTATTGAAATACTTGAATAAAAAGAAAAATTAACAAAAATAAACTAACGTATCAATGTTTTCTACTTTGGGAAGTCTTTATTATGTTTCCTTACATTGGTTTCCTCCTACTTTTAACCATTGCGAACTCCTCTATTAAGTCTTCAACTTTTATTTGATCACCGTTACTTTTATTCAATTTCCGACGTTTCGGAGACTTTTTCCTCTCCTTCTTCAGGGTATTGAATAGTTATTGATGGGTGAGTATAACTCGGTTCCCATTTGTCTCTCCTTTCAGTGATAGAAACAATATTTACAACTTGTAATTTACAAGAGAGACAAATGGGAACCGAGTTATACTCACCCATCAATAACTATTCAATACTCTGAAGAAGGAGAGAAAAAAGTCTCCAGAACGTCGGAAATTGAATAAAAGTAAATAATTTATGGGCTGGCTTTCATTATAACCCACTTTTATTTAGCTTAACAGTCCGTCTTTTAAAGAAAATAAAGAAAATTAAAATCTAAATAGTCGGCAAAGAAAAAATTGGTGTTTTTGCATATTTTTTTTTTTTTTTATCAAAATAGTTTTAATCTTTTTGCAACGAAATTTTCTCTGGAAAGAGACGGACTGGTAGAAATTTTAATTGAATGTAATGGAAGGCAGCCCAGATGTAGTGAGAAAAGAAAAAATTAACACATATAAAACAAGGTGTAATTTATTGGAATCCTTCCTCCTTTCCTTTCAAACCGACGTTTCAGAGGATTTTTCCCTCCTTCTTCAGGGTTTCAAAGGGTCAATGAATGAAACAAAAAATAAAATGTTTCCCTTCTTCTCTCCACAGTAGTGTTCAAAAACATTCTTCAATTTTAACAAAGGCATAGAAAAACATTTTTTTTTTCCTCCTTTTCTTAATTAGATAGCTAAAAAAAATCCTCCGAAACGTCGGTTTGAAAGGAAAGGAGGAAGGATTCCAATAAATTACACCTTATTTTATATGTGTTAATTTTTTCTTTCCTCACTACCTCTGGGCTGCCTTCCATTACATTCAATTAACGTTTTAATCTTTTTTGAAATAAAAAAATATATAAACAAAATTAAGCACTAATTTTTACTGCACAATTTAAATAACGAGTCTTTTTTTTTACTTTTAAAATAGGAATAAAATTATATAAAAATGAATAAAAAAATTATTTTTTAAAATTTCTTTATTATAAAATTTTGTAATTATATCGTCAGGCCGTGCCGCCACAGAGGTAGGCACTGGCCTAGTGTGCCTAGTGGGAAATCCGTCCCTGCCCCTCCACTAAAAATAGCTGCCCAAATATGTTTTTTTTTTTTTTTTTTATCAAAACTACGTGGTTAATAATTTCAATTTTTTTTTTTTAAGTTACTCCGAATCTATTATTCTAACAAATATTAGTTTTTCATCAAGATGGTGAAAGTCCTTAAATGAAAAAAAAAATAATTATCATATCCCCACCCTTTCCCAATCTACCACATGTAAAAAAATTGATTTTTAATTGATGTTTGGTGTGGTAAATCGTCTTCAAATTTTAACACTATGTGTATTATGCTTTTAATGAATTATATTCCAAGTTTCGAGGACTTCTTGAATTTTTGCATTTGTGAAAGAACTGCCTTAAGTACTAATGAAAGATCATTAGAAATTTTGCATTTGAACACGTCAAACATCTGTGAAACATAAATATAAATAATATTTTCATTTATTCTGCGGATTTAACATCGTAACGGGCCGGATAAAGCCCGCGGGCCTGCACTTGGCCACTCCTGCTCTTAAGTGTTTTTACAAATTATTCCTAAAATGATATGAGTCCTTAACAGCATATTCTCTTGATCGTTAAACTTATATTATCGAACTAATTGTTTTAATTGAAAAGTTTTTCTTTTGCCGAGAGTAGGAGAGTTGTTGATTCACAAAGAGAAACAAAGTGGTTGTCTTCTGCTTGATGCAAATAAACACACACACACATATATATATGTGTGTGTGTGTTTATTTGCATCAAGCAGAGGACAACCTCTTTGTTTCTCTTTGTAATTGTTTTAATTTTGCAAAATATTCATCAAAATGTTCTCCTTCCTTTTGTTTTTTCTTGAAAAATTTAAATATTTCCATGACTTCATTCAGTTTAGGTCTGCAATGTTCTTCTAAAATATTTAGAATACTTAATACTGTTTCTGAAGAATCTTCAGATTCTAAATGTTCTTGGTGCTTCAACGAACGATACAGTCTTAGAGCTTCAGATCCTAATAGATTTTTTAATCTAGCAACTTGAATTTTTTGAGATTTTTTTGTCGGTTGCAGGAGCGATAAAATAAATTAGTACTTCTTCTTTACAATTTTCAGCAATATTTCCATTTATATTTTATGGTCCAGGTTTATTAAATTCCGACTGCGACATAGTTAATTATATATGGTACTATAATGTTTTAAAATTATAAATTGTGGTGTTTTTTGAGGCTCTTGAAAACCTTGAAAACAGATGTAATGTCTTCGTTAGGAAAAAGGAAATAAAATTTCTTTATATTCCAACAAATTTATTTTCATGAAAAACTTATGAGACGTTTCGGCGGATATTCTCACACCATCATCAGTCTACAAGGAAAACATAATCTTAATTACAGCAAATTACTAATTACATGTCATTCTCAAGATAAAAGAAAAGAACTCACCTAAGCTTTTCATAATACAGGGTGGTCCCGAATTCATGGTACAAACTTTAGTGGTAGGTACAGGACATTGTAACAATGAGTTATTGTATAGGAATGTATAGTGTAATCTATATATATAAAATTCTTTGCCCGATACACTCACTCACACTCACTCATCATCAAAACAGCCATAACCACTGGACATAGAAACATGAAATTTGGAGAGGATGTTACATCTATGACATAGGGGCTCACTAAGAAAGAATTTTTCGAAATTCGACCCCTAAGGGGGTCAAAGGGGGCTATGTGTGTTTTCACTGATTATGCGATATCTCTTAAGGACGATAAAATATCTACTTGGTTTTTACTTATAAAAATACTAAATTAAAATATCTAAAAACTAATTTCTAGGATTTTTTGAAATTCGACCCCTAAAGGGGTCAAAAAGGGCAAAATATCTTTGCAATGTGTTTACACTAATTATGCATTTTCAATTAAGAACGATAAGATATCTACTTGATTTTTACTTAATAAAATTCTAAATACAAATATCTAAAAAGTAATTTCAGAATTTTTTGAAATTCGACTCCCAACTATCCAAAATGTGAGTGGGGGCAAAAATTAAAACTCTCTCCTATCTTGATCAAATTTTGTAGAGTTATTCTTTATTACTTTAAGAAACTATTCCTGTAAAAATCAACTATCAAAATTGACTGTATGGGGGCGAAAGGGGGGGGGGGGTCAAAATATAGAAATTTTTAGCTTTTTTGTACATTTACTCTCTAGAAAACTGAGAGTTATTTATTTGCAAATATCTAAAAAATAATTTCAACCTCCCAAAAGGTGAGTGGGGGCAAAAAATTAATACTCTCTCCGATATAGATCAAATTTTGTAATGTTAGTTTTTAAGACTATATAAAATGTATGCTGTAAAATCAATATCCAAAATGAGTGCGTGGGGGCGAAAGAGGGGGCAAAATAGTACAAATATATATTACAGACCTAATAATCACATGCCGAGACGCTGCCCGCCAGGGCCACCTGCCCGGAGGGCCGAGCTGTAGAGGGAGTGCCGAAGGCACGCCTGGAGTAGCTCGTAAGTATATGTAATATGTATATGTATGTATAGTGTAATAGTAATATAGTGTATAATGTATGTATAATGTATAGCCGTTATTTCCCCTGTTTACGCCTCACGGCGTCACTTGCGACTATACATTCCTATACAATAACTCATTGTTACAATGTCCTGTACCTACCATTAACGTTTGTACTATGAATTCGGGACCACCCTGTATAGTATATATAAATCTAGTAGAATGTCATTTTCTTTTTACAATTGATTAAAATGTTATTATTTGTAAAAGAAAATGACATTCTACACAGACATATGTACTATATTATGAAAAGCTTAGGTGAGTTCTTTTCTTCTTTTATCTTGAGAATGACATGTAATTAGTAATTTACTGTAATTAAGATTATGTTTTCCTTGTAGACTGATGATGGTGTGAGAATATCCGCCGAAACGTCTCATAAGTTTTTCATGAAAATAAATTTGTTAGAATATAAAGAAATTTTATTTCCTTTTTCCTAACGAAGACATTACATCTGTTTTCAAGGTTTTCAAGAGCCTCAAAAAACACCACAATTTATAGTTAATTATATTGAAAATAATGATTATCAAATTAAGATCAACCAAATATTGTATATGTTTATTTATAAACTAAACTCTTTTTTACAATACTAACAAAAATACAAAACAAATATAATATACAACAGTCCAGGGCCCGGTACAGCTGTACCCGTTGTCCCCCCCTGGTCTGATATCATTGGTATATGAGTATACATATATATATCTTTATTTTAATTTATATATATTATAGAAAATCATAGATCAAAGATGGTGTCATCTATTAATTCCGATGGAGTGGAATATTTTTAATTATATGTCAGAGGGTTGTTTTTCACCCCTCGGGAATCGAACCCGAGTGCCAGTAACAGCAATCCGGGCCACCTGGCTCACCTGCGGGATACGAACCTCTCTGACATATGCAAACGTATCGTATCCCGCAGGTGAGTCAGGTGGCCCGGATTGCTGTTACTGGCACTCGGGTTCGATTCCCGAGGGTGAAAAACAACCCCTCTGACATATAATTAAAAATATTCCACTCCATCGGAATTAATAGATGACACCATCTTTGATCTATGATTTTCTAGTAAATTTGAATCTATTACCATCGGCAAATTAATATCTTTCATATATATATTATACCTTATTTTTAATTTACATTCAATTTACTTCTTCCGGGTCAATAATCTATAAGAACCAGAATCAAATTTAAATTTCATAATTTTTTTACAAAAATTATTTTTTATTAATAAAAATAAAGTTATGCATTTTTGTATATTAGAAAAAAATGCATTTTTTTAGTATTGATACAACACAGCTCAATTTATTCTGACAGAGTACAATTTTAAATAATAAAATCAGTAAGCACACCAGCTCACTGTTAATAATAATATTTTTAAAACAAAGATGAGTGTCTTTTTTAAGAAAAAAAAAGATGGAATTTTTTTAAAAAATCAACTCATTGATGGAACATATATATTAAAAAAAAAGGACAATTTTAAGGTCACAATATCTAAGATTTTAGTAGAAAATATTTTTATATTGCATGTCAGAAGGCTTCATCTTCCCGGGAGTATTAATTTTGATCGTTATATAAAATTTCATTTCATTTTTATAAAAAATTTATCAATTGACTTATGAAATTCAATTATTATTTTAATGTTTCCTGTAACATTATATTTCCTCTCATATTAGGTGTAGCTATCAATATTATGTAAAAATTCAAATAACATACTATATATATTTATCTAGATTAATTTGTAACAACGCTTAGAGAAATTTCTCTAAAAAAATTACCCTCTTGCCTAGAATCGAACCGACGAACTCTTGAACTATGGGCATCAGCTCTAACCACTAGACCAATGTCACATTAATATTTCTATCTTGATTTCTTTTACTAAAACTATATATTTTTGATTTAGACTTTGTGTCTAGATAATATTGTATTCATTTGAACTCGAATGAAAATGAAAAAACACCACTAGATTTTAAATTAAGAAACATTATATATTAATTAACGAGGCAAATTTGAAATATATATATTCGAATTTTGAAATGAAAGACTCCAATTCTTTTTAAATTAAGAAACATTAAATATATTGATAATTGTCCCCCCCCCCCCCCCCTCGCCACTCAAAAATTAAAGATGCGAAACTTTTAAGAGACGATGTATTTTCGGTAGTTTACGGGTATACATTTGGAGTGTGGTTTTTTAAGAGGAATAAAATTTTTGGACCGAGACGCTGCCCGCCAGGGCACCAGCCCGGAGGGCCGAGCTTCGAGGGGGTGCCGAAGGCACGCACTAAAAGCTCGTAATTCAATAGTCATTTTTGTTCCAAATATTATTAGATATTATTTTTAAACCATAATTGACAACAAAGTATAATAATTTAAATAAATCTATATATATAAAAATCAATCTGTGTTGGTTGTTTCCAATGAACTTCGACACCGTTTATCCGATTGAGATGAAATTTTGAACACATATTTATCACACTCTATCGGATGATGATGATATAGTTTCATCAATTTAAAATTAATTTCATATTTCACTTTTATTCAAAGGCCATAAATTTTATTCAAAGCTCTAAAAGGGTCATGAAATAATGAAAAAGGTTAAAATGGTCAGGCCGACAAACAAAGAACCCTCTTCACAAAGGAAGTTAGCATTTTTTTTTAGATAATAGACATAGAAAATTTTCATTTTCTTTTTTTTTCAAGTTTGAAAATATTTATAGAGAGATTACTCATAAAAAAATGACACACGTTATAAATGTATAGATATATAGTATATATATAAGTTAAAGGTATAAACAGGGCCGGACTAAGAGAAAATTTTACTACAAGCATGAAATATTTTTCGCCCCCCCCCCCCCCCCCCAAGCAAATTTAGCAACAATCATAATAGAACAATATATAGGGATATAGTGTACATATAAGTTAAAGGTATAAACAGGGCCGGACTAAGAGAAAATTTTACTACAAGCATGAAATTTTTTGCCCCCCCCCCCAGCAAATTTAGCAACAATCATAATAGATCAATATATAGGGATATAGTGTACATATAAGTTAAAGGTATAAACAGGGCCGGACTAAGAGAAAATTTTACTACAAGCATGAAATATTTTTGCGCCCCCCCCCCCCCCCAAATTTAGCAACAATCATAATAGAACAATATACATATATAGGTATATAGTATACATATAAGTTTAAGGTATAAACAGGGCCGGACTAAGAGAAAATTTTACTACAAGCATGGAATATTTTTGCGCCCCCCCCCCCCCCACCAGCAAATTTATCCACAATCATAATAGAACAATATACATGTATAGGTATATAGTATACATATATAATTTTAAAATTACGGGCCAGTAAAATAGAATCTTCAATTATATCTATTCAAGACTTTATTCTAGAATAACAGTACTAATAAAACATCAATAAACAAGCCGCGAGGGGGTAGCAAGAAGGCGGGCCTCACAGCTAGTATTTATATAAAAAAAAGACCTTATAATAAAGGAAGAATTAAATATCTATTGAGAAGTCTTTTAGATTAATACTTTGATGATCACTTTCCATTAAAAAATCTTTTAAAATTTCTTTTGTATTTTTTTAATAAATTTAAAAAAAAACTTCAAGATATTTTAAATAAAGCTCTAAGATAGTTTTTAAAGTGAACTGGTTAACGTGATATTATCGCTTTCCTAGTCTATAATATATAGTATTATAAATTGTTGAAACATAAAAATAAGATTAATAAATTACATGTAAGTAATTGAAATTACGTTTTATATTTATAATACCTATTATTTAATTTCCAAAGACGTTTTGTTATCGGGAGCCTAATTTTTTTTTTGCGCCTTGGGCCTTATCTACTCTTATTAAACGAGCAAAAATTGTATATTTATTTATTTATATATATATATATATATTTATTTATTTATATATTTGTATCTTGGTTCTATTTTGAAAACGGCCCTACCGATTTTGATGAAACAAAATCTATTAACAAGTTTTGAGGATGAAAAAACGATCTGGCTAGGTCTGGACATCATCAAAATTCATCTTAATTGATTTTTTCTTAATTAAATTATTGATAGATGAAAATCTCAATAAAAAAAAAATGTCTCTCCGGATGTCAGATTAGAACCTGAGACCTCTTGCATCAGAGGCACACACTTTACCACTGGACTATAGAACTATTTTAAAAATCTTTGCTTTTTACTTTTACTAAAATGAATATTTTTGAATTAGACTTTATTATAAGTGTGGAAATAATTGAATATATTATATATAGCTATAGTCAGGTGTTACCGTTCATCGCTCGGTGCCTCCAGGTACTATTGTCTTAATCCGCCACTGACTCGAGCACTAACCTGCTTGCCGGGCAGTTAATCTAACCCTCGAGACAAAACTCTCTCCAACATGCAACATATAATCATATAAATAAAGCCAAAAATTTTCAGTCCATTCATTTCAACAATTTAACTTAAGCTGAAAAAAAATTTCAACTACATATAAAAATAATTTCTACTAAAATAGATATTGTGAACATTGAATTGCGTTTTTTTTTAAATAATATTTTTAATTTGTTTTTCAAATTATCTTTTCCTGTCCTTCTTCCTTTTTGATCGTGCACGATTTTTGTCTTTAATTGCACGAGATTTCAGAATTTGATCGGCATCCTTGAGTTCCCTTCTGCCTTGGCGTTTGTTGGTGTTCATTTTCACTTTCTTATTATGCCGAGCATAACGAGCATTGCGGGGTTCTGAAAAAGGAGAAAAATTATTAAAATCAAAACTCTCAAATATGTATCAAAAATTGCAAAGTTAGGGACATTTTTTTTTCTTGTTTGTTAATAATTAAGGTAGTTGTATCGATACAATACTAGCAAAAAGTTAATGCTAGAGTATATAGAACAGACAATAAGGATTCATAATTCATAAGCCCAAAACTTTTTGCTGTTTATGTACCACTATTAGCCAATCCCGTGCTCGTTTGATAAAACTGGCAACATTGTCAGAGCTTGTATATATTTTATCATAGAAATGTCAGATAAAGTACATTATAAAGGTCGATTTATAAAACAAAAAGTTCTTAATAAGCGATTGAAAGCTGTTGCGATAATGGCTGAAGCGACAAAACGACAAAAAAGTAATAAAGTTAATTAATAAAGTAAAGGATGTGTAGTTTCACAGTGAATGAAATAATACTCAGAGGTTTATACAAACTCAATATATTTCGGATTATTGTATAAACCTCTTTGAGTCTTATTTCATTTACTGTGAAACTACACACCCTTTACTTTATTAATTAATATCATGTTTCACCTAAAACCTACACCACTTTCTCTAAGTAAAAAAATAATAAAGTTAAGCCACTTTTTAGTTTAAATAAATGCGTTGTTGCCAGCTTGTTTTTAGTATAAATTTTTCATTATTTATTCATTATTATCTCAGAAACTGTGTGGTAACTATGAATTAAAATTTTCTTAGAAAACGTATTAGTTATTGTTTAATGTTGGTTTCGTTTTTTATAAAAATGGTAAGAAGGGTTTCTTAATTATAATTAAATAAATATGTAAACTTTCCGAATTCCCGTATAGTGCAATGCATAAGAAGAGTATGAAAAACTCTATCTTTGGAATTTTATATCTCCGGAACTATAATTTCGTTTTTCCACCAATCGATGCAGAAGTATTTAAATAATAATCTGTCTAAATTTCAAAAAAATCCTAAGAAAACCCATAATATGGTGAAACAACTACCTTAATTTCTTGTAATTGCATTATACGATAATAGATTTTTGTACGTCTCTTTCAATGATATCTTTATCCATCTTGTTAAGACATTTCTTATATGTTTTAGACTGAGGATGGTAACGAATCGTTGCCGAAACTGTTTCATTATTTATTAACAAATATCAAAATAAAATAAAATTTCGATTTCAAATCATTGAAAAAAGAATTTTAATTTATATGAGAACACAACACCTTCTGGCCTAGTATAACTCAACGCCTGTCTGCACTTATATGATGAATTGTTTAGATTTTGAGACGTCTTGGATGAAAGAACCTGAATCTTAAGACGTCGACCTAAGTTGGGATCTTAGGGCCGGTTGTATGTCGCAAAGTAAATGATTTTTACCACTAAGCAAGGGTAGATAGTATATGGAGAGGCTGGGATGGCAAATCAGATGACAGGAACTTTCAGTGCCCGTAAAAACCAGCAGGGGAAGACGGCCGGAGGGGCCCCCGATGTGCCGGGCTGGGTGCAGACGAACTGAGACAATGGCGCACATCATCCAATGTTGTGATAGGACCGCGGATGGGCGAGTTAAGAGGCATGACGCGGTGGTACGATGTCTGGCCGATGATTTGATCAAAAAGGGAATGCGTGTCGAGTTGGAGTACTTGTACTCCAGCTCGGCAAGCAATAGAAAGCCAGACATCGTGGCAAAGGATGCGTCGGGGGTGGTGTGGGTTTTGGACGTCCAGATCGTCTCCGCGCTTGCAGGACTGGGTGTTGCCCACCGAAACAAAATAGAAAAATATAGGGGCAACTCCAGTCTGGTGGACAATATTGCGGAGCGATTTGGCGTCGGGGCGGGCTCGGTCAGGGTCGAGGCCATCACACTCTCGTGGAAGAGAGTGTGGTGGCATAAAGCGGTGGGGCCCCTCATCGCCCTGGGTATATCGCAAAAAACAATAAACAATTTGACATATAGGGCGATGAGGGGATCTCTCCTTAATTTTTACACTTTCAGCAGAAGAACATATAGAGCGGGTGGCGTATGATTATTAATTGTAAATACAAAAAAAAAAGAAATGTGAAATGTGAGCCAGGATTAATCCTGGCTCTCTCATCCACCCGCTCTGAATCTGAATTTATTTGTTCTGAAGCTGAAAGTGTGAAATTTGTGTAACGAACTTTATCTTTGTACGAGGCGGCCCGCTCCTCGTAGGCCCAATAAACAAAATATAGTATGCCGATCCTTCAATATCTCCAATAGTCATCTCTCTCATTTGAAGCTCTAATTCGAGCAGATCCCGGTCTCCTGGCATAAGAGTTTGTTTCTCTATATCGTTTTATCCACAGAGCTCTCTGGATACTTCCAACCGATACTTTAAGTCGTTTCGGCGATATACTGATACGATCTTGCATTATTTATTAGAGCTACAGGTTGAGCTACTTCCTCGGTCCTAAAGAGGCATTATGCTTGGACAATATTTCAAATGTAATTAAATTAAAAGATGAGATATTCAAATCGAACTGACATTAAAGTATTCAATTTAATTCGATATTAGACGATAATCATTTAATACAATTCAATAAAGGGATCAGATTTCAAATCTGAAAATTTATGCTAGTCTAAATAAATTTAATTTTAAAGTGTTTAAATTAAATTAATACAGTGTTTTCACTCTAAAAATGTTTAAAAATATTTGTACAATCACAGAATGTATTAAAAGTTTAAACAAATTATGTTTTTTCTGAAAATTATTTGAAAAAACTAAATTTTTCTAAGTGTTCCACTTTTTTTGCACCACATTGTATATATCTCTTGTGAATGCACATTCTCAAACAGACCTGCCTAATTGTTGTCATTTTCATTAATAGTAAGAGTAAATTTACCTTTATTTTTGTTACCAGTCTCCTCGTCTTCATCTGAATCGTTGTCTTCTTGTTGGTCAATCTTTGAATTTTCCCTCCATTGTGCATAACGATTACTTTTATATGTTTTCGGAATCCAAACACCAGATTCGGTTTTTATTTTACCGGAACGGGAACTCTGAAAAAATAACAATTAGAAATTAAAGTCAGCATTATCATAAAAAGAAGTCAGGTTGGCCGAGTGGTCAAAGAGAAAGCCTTGTAATCAAGCTAGCGGGGGGTTCAAGCCCGACGCACTGTAAATTTTTGATCGGCTATAATCTGATTCCTTCAGGGGAAGGCAATGGGAAACCATCCCTAAAATTACAATGGAGAGTATAATCGCCGACGCTCGGAATCGAGTATGGCACTTGAAGAAGATATCATAAAGAGGTTTGAAACTTCCCCCCCCCCCCCCCCTCAATCAACCCCTCTAGTTAATTTTTTTTTTAATTATATGAAATTTATTAAATAAGTCGGCTAAGTGAAAATTGAGCTCACATAGTGAAGGTTCCCTAGCTAAAATAGGGTATTTATTAGCATTAGCCTCGTGACAATTTTCATTATTTATAATTTGAAATTTCGGGGTTCCAATCTTATTCGAATTTGAGCTAAATTGTTTTTTTTTTAGATAATAAAAGAGCCCCCTCCCACCACACCCACACTATTTGAGCCTATATAGTATTTAATAATATCTTCGTTTAAATACGTATATATATCTTATATTGTAAATATAAAGTTACTTGGATTTTTGTTTGAAAAATGTATTAATATAATGTTATATAACTCGTACCCATATTAAATTTCATAGAAGGAATCGCAGGAAATTGGATAATTTTTTTTTTAATGATAATGATGAGAGGAGTTACACCAAAAAGATGCAACCCCTAAAGGCCTGGGTTGGCCCCTCTATCGTGAAAAGAAGAAGAAAGAATTTTATGGGTTGGGCGGGGGTCGAAGGTATCTGTGGATACGGGTCTTAAATAGCTGAAGGTTATAAGTCGCAGGAAAGATGGTGGCAGGGAGCGAGTTCCAGTCTCTGGAGGTCATAGGGATAAAAGAGTTGGCGAAAGCGCTTGTTCGACTTTTATCCAATTTGACAGCGAAGGGGTGCTGAGCGTCAGAAAACCGCGTGTTTCTCGTAAAGAAGGCTTTAGGGGGGATAATTGATTTCAGCTCGACTGAACAGACACCGTGATAGTATCTGTAGTACAGGGAAAAATTAAAACATAGGTTTTATTAAGAGAGCCAAACTTTTATTCAATTTCTTCAGTGAAAGAGTGATAAAATCAGCCACTGAGGAAGTCAAAATAAATTGACGAAACGTCTGGCTCACTTAATAAAAGCTCTATGTTTTAATTTATCCAATTCCCTACAATTCCTTCTATCTATTTATTGAAAGATATTAATTTGCCGATGGTAATAGATTCAAATTTACTAGAAAATCATAGATCAAAGATGGTGTCATCTATTAATTCCGATGGAGTGGAATATTTTTAATTATATGTCAGAGGGGTTGTTTTTCACCCCCTCGGGAATCGAACCCGAGTGCCAGTAACAGCAATCCGGGCCACCTGGCTCACCTGCGGGATACGAACCTCTCTGACATATGCAAACGCGTAAAATATTTTACTCAAAGATTGTTATCTTAATTTGTAAAATTTCGCGATATAGTGATTCTAAATTTAAACATATAGCCATGCCATATAATTTAAATAAAGGTGGTTGAGTGTTCCCGCAGGTGAGCCAGGTGGCCCGGATTGCTGTTACTGGCACTCGGGTTCGATTCCCGAGGGGGTGAAAAACAACCCCTCTGACATATAATTAAAAATATACCACTCCATCGGAATTAATAGATGACACCATCTTTGATCTATGATTTTCTAGTATCTATTTATTAATATATTTTATTTTTGCACCCCCCCCCCCCCCCACACTTTGGGTCACTGTCAATTTCATATAGTAGTGAGTCATTTTTATAAGGGTTTTATAGGGTGCATAAGCCAAGTTTCGTACTAATCGATCAAAGGGTCTAGGACTTATATTGTAAGTTCAATTTATTAAACCCGCCCCATATTTTGGTCCCCGAAAGAAATGACCATTTTTTTACTATAAGTCCATTTTATAGTAAATGAAAATTTGATAATTTAAATTTTTTAAGAACCCCCCCACCCCTTAATTTCAAATTCAATTTCAACCAAAATCTAATCAGTTTTTAAACTCAACACTATAAAGAATCTACGTGTGAAATTTCGTTTCGATATTCAGACTAGTTTTTGAGCTAGAGCATACACAAAATTTGTCAACTAAAACAGACATTTTGACAAAATCATTAATATCTCGTAAAATATAATTTTTTCGATGTTCACTCATTAGTGTTTTTTTATAGACCAAAACGTCATGGTTTCGTTCAATTTTTTTTATCAAAATAGTTTCAGCTGTTTATGAGATATTTCGAAAAAAAACAACACTTTTTTCATGCACGATTAAATGATTGGCCATACCCTAGTATAGTAAAGTAAAAAACTGTTCAAAGCTGTTTTTTAGTAATTTAAAAAAGCCACATATATCTCAAATAACAGGGGTAAAATTTTGAAAAAATGATAAAACACTTTCGAGAAACAATAAAAGCTATTTATCAAAATTGAATGCTAAAAAAAAGAAGATAAAACGCTTTAAAATGTTTAATAAGTTACGCTAAAATGACTATATATCTTCCCTTACAAGAGGCAAATAGAGCAAAATACTCAAAAATGTTTTTTTGGATTTTAATGCTTCATCTTTCTAAGCTAAAACCATATCGATATTTTTCCGGTTTTAAGAGATGTTGGAAAAAACTCTGAAAACACATTTTGGGGCCTTTTCCTCCCTTTAGGATTCGAATTTCAAAAAATCCCTTCTTAGGACACTCCAAATTTCATCTTTCTAGGTCCAGCGATTTGAGCTGTCCGTAGATTAATGAATGAAACGTCACTTTTTCTTTTTATTTATATCAAGACTAGCTGAGAAGTACCCACTACGCACCCTTCCCCCCATTCCACCCCCGCCCGGGCCCCTGCACCCCAACCCCATTCCACCTCCGCACCCACCCTGCAACCTTCCCCTCATTTCACCCCCACCACGGGAGTTTGTTCTAAAGGCAAGAATTTTCATTTTTTGCCCCCCCCCCCCCCATTTTGGGTGGTTAAGTTTTTACATTTATAGCCTTCTAGTCAAGGGCGGATCCAGGGGGGGCGGAGGGGGCGACCTCCCCCTCATAGAGGCCCGTGCCTGGCAAAAAAAAATTGTAAAAAAAAAACATTTATTTTTTTTAAAATTTTAAAATTGAAAATAAAGTTCTATGTGTGTGTTGGGGGGGGGGGCGTCTACCCCCCCCCCCCCCCGCTTGGACAATTCGATCGCGACACACTTCCGAGATAAAAAGTAGATCTTATATACATCGGGCACCTTATATACATTCACCCCCCCCCCCCCATAAAAAATTCCTGGATCCGCCCTTGCTTCTAGTGGGTATGTATAATATACAAAATTTGGTTGAGTTTGGTCCAAGGGCAAGAAAGATACGAAGTCTTTAGTGTTTTAGACCACAAAATCAAAAATCCCCCATTTTTAATTCCAGGGATCAAATTTCAAAAAAATAAAAAAAACTTTCCCGAGATTTAGCATTATGTACCAAATTTGAATGCTAAAACTTAAAAACTCGAAGAGATGGAGCGCACTTTAAAAATTTCAAAAATTTACCCCAAAATGACTATATCTCCCTTTCGGGGACAAATGGAGCAAAATACTCAAATATGTTTTTTGTATTTCAATGCTTCTTCACCTTTCTAAACTAAACCCATATCAATATCTTCTGGTTTAAGAGACCTTGAAAAACTTTTTGGGGCCCTTTTCCCCCCTTTAGGGTTCGAGTTTCAAAAAATCCCTTCTTAGTACACCCATAAATCGTTGAAAGTTTATACACTCTAAATTTCATCGTTATAGGTCAAGCGGTTTAGGCTGTGCGTTGATAGATGAATGAATGATGAAACATCACCTTCTCTTTTTATATATATTAAGATGATGTTTATTAAATAAACAAAGGTGCGTTCGCTTATTCAATAAACTCTCTGAATGACTAATTAATTACTCACTTGAGTTGTGACAATTTTCATTTTTTTCTTATCCCATTTCTTCAAATTATTCCTCATTCCCATCGTTTCCTGTGAATCAGCAGTGAGTGATAATTCCGCATTGGTCGCCTCCCTTTGGAAATTGTTCACTTTCAATCCAGCTTCCGTATGATGATCCTTAGCCATATACGGAATGAAATTATCTTCGTCAATTGTGGGTTTGAATTTTTTCTTTTTTTGTTTATACAATGCATCAATATTGCAACGTTTCCCATTAATTATCGATTTGAACGTATCCTTTATTTCATCCATTCCACTTTGTTCCAATTCAATGGTGTCCGGGGTCTCTTCAACTACTAAAAAACAAAAAATGTCAGAGGATTAAAATTGGATTGAAAAGATTTAGTTTGTCATGAATATTGATGATCCATAAAGAGAAATCAATGAGGTTGACATCTGATTAATACAAATTAATAAATTATACAGGGTGCATAGGAAAGTCCCTTTAACCTGAAAATACTTGGGAACGGAGAGTGCTACAGCCACGCAAGTGAGGTAACGGTATAGTAAAGCGACTATGCCCGACCTAATGCAAACGACACCAGCGCCCCTAGTGGCGAAATGTGGAAGTTAGCCATTGCAAATCGAAAACGAGAAGAGATAGAGCAAAATTTCCAATTAGAAAGTTTTAGAGCATCAATTAATTAGTACGAAACGATATTTGGTTTACACGGATAAGATAAATTGGCGCCTGTATACCTATGCTATGAGATTATGTTGTTTGTATCAAGCGAGCGCCAACACCTTTTAAACTAAAATTTTAAATGCATTGGAAATTAAAGTTTTCAGACATTACAGTACAGTACAAAGTCACAAACTGCATTTGCACACTGCTACATTTCCGAAATGTAAATATGTAGAGTAAAACAGTCGCGCATAGATTACGGACATTTTTGGATACAGGCGCCAATTTATCTTATCCGTGTAAACCAAATATCGTTTCGTACTAATTAATTGATGCTCTAAAACTTTCTAATTGGAAATTTTGCTCTATCTCTTTTCGTTTTCGATTTGCAATGGCTAACTTCCACATTTCGCCACTAGGGGCGCTGGTGTCGTTTGCATTAGGTCGGGCATAGTCGCTTTACTATACCGTTACCTCACTTGCGTGGCTGTAGCACTCTCCGTTCGCAAGTATTTTCAGGTTAAAGGGACTTTCCTATGCACCCTGTATATATTAGGATGGCCTAAAAAAGAATATTTTAAATTAGTGTACTTTTTAATATTTTAATATGTATATTTACAGGTCACTCGAAAACATCTAAGTACACTACTTTAATTATTAAAAAAATCTTGAGCGACCTCTATAAATTGATATATCGACTTGAAATTTTCAGAATATTTATTATTTTCAACGTAGGCAATAATAATATTATGACGAGAAATAAAAAAAATTTAAATCTTGTTCGACCTCTTAAAATTTTATAATCGAGCTGATTTTTGGTGAGCATTTTAAAAACCTGTTAAATTAATAACATATTTGCATTCGAGACCAAAAATAAAAAATATTTGTTTTTTTGGGCCACCCTAATACATAGATAGATAATATATATTATACAATATTTATACATCTATCTAATCTTATTAAAATAAAATCGAGCAAAAATTGTTTATACATATATATTATATAGAAAAGAAAGAAATTTGTATTGATTGTTTTATAATTAAAATAAATACGAATCTTCAAAACGTTTATTTTAACTGCAAACGTTTCGAGAGAATTTCTCCCTTTATCAATGGAAATTTGAAAATTAAATTTAAGGAGCAAAGAGCAACATTAATCACCAAATGAATTTGAAATCTGAGATGTTATATATTCATGGTCCAGACTTAAGACTCAGCAGACTCCAATAGCTTCAACCAGCAGTAGTCTCGCGATATATATCTTGTTCAAAAAGCGCGATCAAAACAATTCTCATTAATGTGTTGATTATTCTTTAATATATTAATGAGAAAATTATAAATTTATTTAACTTCATTATTTCAAGTCAGAAATATATAAGTTCAGATATTGTTTTCACTTAATATTTGACAAAAATCACCTGCATTTGATTCGCGATTGAATCAAATATAGGAAACATACGATTAATTAATGGCAGGCACCTAACATACGTGCTAACAGATTGGGCGCTCTGGACTGGGAGATTGAATATATAACATCTCAGATTTCAAATTCATTTGGTGATCCATCCGAATGTCACGCGGGCTAAACGCAAAATGACGTTGGATTATAGCTAAATGGATCATATCTTTTTCATTCTCTCTTGGTCCAGACTTAAGACTCAGAAGACTCCAATAGCTTCAACCAGCAGTAGTCTCGCGATATACAGGGTGCATAGGGAAGTCCCTTTAACCTGAAAATACTTGGGAACGGAGAGTGCTACAGCCACGCAAGTGAGGTAACGGTATAGTAAAGCGACTATGCCCGACCTAATGCAAACGACACCAGCGCCCCTAGTGGCGAAATGTGGAAGTTAGCCATTGCAAATCGAAAACGAAAAGAGATAGAGCAAAATTTCCAATTAGAAAGTTTTAGAGCATCAATTAATTAGTACGAAACGATATTTAGTTTACACGGATAAGATAAATTGCCGTCTGTATACCCCAAAAATATCCAAAATCGATGCAGTCCATTTTGTGTAAATATTTGAAAGGAATAGCCAGAAGAAAGAAGAAATATGCACAATTTAATGAATAAATACTAGTGTTAATGTAAGTTAATTATAGTTAAAGTTAAGTTAAGTTAATGGAAATTAAAGTTTTCAGACATTACAGTACAGTACAAAGTCGCAAACTGCATTTGAACACTGCTACATTTCCGAAATGTAAATATGTAGAGTAGAACAATCGCGCATAGATTACGGACATTTTTGGATACATGCAGTAATTTATCCTTTCCGTGTAAACCAAATATCGTTTCGTACTAATTAATTGATGCTCTAAAACTTTCTAATTGGAAATTTTGCTATATCTCTTTTCGTTTTCGGTTTGCAATGGCTAACTTCCACATTTCGCCACTAGGGGCGCTGGTGTCGTTTGCATTAGGTCGGGCATAGTCGCTTTACTATACCGTTACCTCACTTGCGTGGCTGTAGCACTCTCCGTTCGCAAGTATTTTTCAGGTTAAAGGGACTTTCCTATGCACCCTGTATATCTTGTTCAAAAAGCGCGATCAAAACAATTCTCATTAATGTGTTAATTATTCCTTAATATATTAATGAGAAAATTATAAATTTTAATATTTATTAGAAATTTTTAGAAAAAAAAAAACTTTTGGGAAATATTTATATCCCCCCCCCCCCCCCCCCCCCCCCCAGGTATTTAATAATTTAATCAACAAGACAATCTGTATCATTGTCTATTTTCAAAATATTTATTTCCCTAAAATTGCTTTATATTCATTTCTTGAAGTAACTTTATTTTTTGGAATTTTTTTTTAAATCCCATTGATAAAGGGAGAAATTCTCCCGAAATTTTTGGGATTTTAATAAACGTTTGAAACTTGTTTTTTATAAAAGAATTGTATATTATATATATTATTTTATTTACCTTTTTCAATTGGTCGTTTAGTTCCTTTGAGATAATTGGTTCTAGCATATTCATGATGTTGACGTATTGATTGCATTACGCTAATGTCGGCGTTTTTAGTTCCCATTTCAAAAACACTCTGAAAATATCAAGAATTAAAAATATTATTTACATGAATATGATTTATAATAGTATATGTGGGGTGGGCCATATTTTAAGGAGTATTTGAATTTAAAATAAAACGCATTTTAACAAGTCAAATCAAAATTTTTGATTGATAATGAAATGTCGAGTCTATGCCATTTAAGTAGGAAAAACAATATTGTTCAAATGCCTGTGGTAGGCACGACTTCTTTTACAGGCCATCATTTGAACATCAAAATTTTTGGTGACTTTCTTCAATAATAGCTGGTCTAGGGCCTCAATTTCAGGATTCCGCGACATTTCAGCCTCCGACAAAATATCCTTCAGACAAAATAACCCTTCCCCTCGTGAATCTTATGAGTAATGCAAATCGACTCCGGTTCGGTTAATATATATTCAGTTCGGCTCGGGTGGGTTCGTATAGCTCCTTTTCGGGTTGGCATTTAGACAACCGAGCCGAACTGAATATATATTAACCGAACCTCCGAAAGTTTAGTCCGGGCGGGGTGTGTTTCGGGCTCCCATTTTTTTTCTAATCAAACACACATTGAAAACCGAACCAGCCAATCGTCGTGCGGGGTGTGTTTGGGGCTCCCATTTTTTCCTAATCAAACACGTCAGATAGCAGCACTTTCAAATGGCTAATTAGCCGCCAAAATATGAAAGTCTGTTTATATTATTCAAAACTATGATTATAAGCTTCTCACTTAATGTCTTTTGTATTCTCCCTTATATTGGGGAATATTTTGTCAGAAGATATTATGTCGGGGGATGTTTTGTCGGGGGCTGAAATGTCGCGGTACCCAATTTCAGCTTGAATGTTGGGTTTATGGTCTGGAATTGTTCGTGAAGCATTAACATAAACTTTACCATTAATGTGTGAATATGATTTCGGCCATGTGGCCGCCGCGACTGGCGTGTAGATGGCGCAATCTGAATTTTCAATTTTCACCCGCTTTTCGCAGCAATTGAGGCCGTATTTCGCGAATAATTCGCCGAATGTTGTGTTCCAAGTGTTCAATAGTCTCTGGTTTATCGGCTTTGGGGATATATATGTCAAGTAACTTGTCTACGCCGATAAACTAGAGACGATTGAACACTTGGAAGACAACATTCGCCGAATTATGGGTGAAAATTGAAATCTAAATTGCGCCACGGCGGCCACATGGGCGAAATCATATTCAAACATTAAAGGCATAAAATTTTATTTCCAATAAAGCCAGTTTCATTGATATTAAAAATATTTTTCATTTTATTTTAATTTCAAGTTGTGAACCTCTAACAAAAACACCCTTTATATGTATGTTTGCATCAAGTTTAGGACAACCTCATTGAATTTATGAATCCATAATCCTGCTACTCACAAAGAGAAACAAAGAGGTTGAGGTTGTCCTCTGCTTGATGCAAATAAACATACACACATATATATCGATATTATATATCTGTATATATATACATATATTATTTATTTGTTTGAGACTATAGTTTCGAAGGCTTGGCCCTCATCATCAGTCTTTTTAATTATAGGGCCAAGACTTCACAACCAATAAATAATATGTATACAGATATATATGTGTGTATGTTTATTTGCATCAAGCAGAGGACAACCTCTTTGTTTCTCGTTGTGAATCAACATCTCTGCTACTCTCGGCAAAACAAAAACTTTTCAATTAACCCTGCTACTCTCTGAAATTAAAAGAATTTTGTCTTTTGCATCAAATACATGTGTTGAGTATTTTTGTATTTGCCATTTCAAATACATTTCAAAAAGTATTTCGTATTTCAAACAGCTAAAGTTATGTATTTTGTCCAGATCTGCTTATAAGTTAAGATTAAATTTTCAAAGATATAAAATAAAAAAATAAAAAAAATGTTTTTATACCAGTTTAGGTTTATATGCCTTCAATCGTCGTAGAAAATTAATTCTAAATTCTTCATCTTGATGAATAGAATTAAAAATCGGATGATTACTTAGCATTGTGAAATCGATAGTTTTCACTCTTCGGACACTTTCAACGGATGCCCCGGGCCGCGAGCGAAGGTATTTTCCATAAGCATTTTGAAGAACGGGCAGCAACGATTCCTAAAAAATAAATTTAAACGTTTTTTCTTATAGTGAAAACAAAGATTTAAGTATCTTTTTGGGTGTCTTTTTTTTGAAAAAAGATGGAAATTATTTCAAAAATCAACCCAGTATATAATATTATTAAATGAATTTAACTTTAAAGGACATCATAGAATTATGCAATGTAAAAAAAAAAAAGTTTTTTCTTATATTAAAGAGCTTGCTCTCTCAGGTTAAAGTAATGTTTAAGTTTTGAAAATTATTCATCTAGATTTTCTAGAAATTACACTGTTCGATAAAAATTAATCAAAAAATTTTATTCGTAAGCCTGAAATTGGATCAAGATAAAAGTAAATAAATATTTTATGAAATATTCATTTACTATGAGTTAGGTTTTCTAGGTCACTTGTTTCACGTTAATTTCGTAAAATATTTATTTACTTTTATCTTTATTAAAGATGTTTCAATTTTACTTAGAGAAAGTGGTGTAGGCTTTAGGTGAAACAAAATATTAATTAATAAAGTAAAGGGTGTGTAGTTTCACAGTGAATGAAAAAAAGGTTTTTTTTTTGTTTTTTTTTAGGTTAAAAATAAAATAAAATGAGAGAGTCTTCTGTTTTTTAAATAAAATAATTTTTTTAATTATTCAACTAATCAAAGAGGTTTATACAAACTCAATATATTTCGGATTATTAGTCCATCATCAGGAGTTTACAGGTTAAAACAGTTTTAACCTCTAAACTCCTGATGATGGACTAATAATCCGAAATATATTGAGTTTGTATAAACCTCTTGAGTTTTATTTCATTCACTGTGAAACTACACACCCTTTACTTTATTAATTAATATCATGATTCACCTTGCACCAACACCACAATCTCTATTAATTATTAACAGTGGATCGTCTAGTAGTTTTTTACGTTGATTCTTAAGGTAGTTGTTTCACCATATGGGTTTTCTTAGGATTTTTTTGATATTTAGACCGATAATTATTTAAATACTTCTACACCGATTGATGGCAAAACGAAATTTATGAACAATATAGTTCCGGAGATATTCAATTCCAAAGATAAAGTTTTTCAGACACTCTTATACATTATACACTATACGGGATATCGGAAAGTTTATATACATATTTAATTATAATTAAGAAACTCTTCTTACCAATGTTATAAAAATCTAAACCAACATTAAACAATAACTAATACATATTTTAAGACAATTTTGATTCATAGTTACAACACAGTTTCTGAGATAATAATGAATAAATAATGAAAAATGTATAATTAAAAATTTACACTAAAAACAAGCTGGCAACAACGCATGTATTAAACCTAAAAAGTGTGTTAACTTTGGTGCTTTTTTACGTTTTTTTCGCTTCAGCCATTGTCGCAACAGCTTATTAAGAACTTTTTGTTTTATAAATCGACCTTTATAATGTATATTATCTGTCATTTCTATGATAAAAATATTCAAGCTCGGACAATGTTGCCAGATTTGTCAAACGAGCACGGGATTGGCTAGTGGTGGTACTTAAACAGCAAAAAGTTTTGGCCTTATGAACTATGAATCTTTATTGTCTGTTCTATATACTCTAGCATCAACTTTTTGCTAGTATTATCGCGAAACAACTACCTTAACTAATTTTCCGATTTTTTATGAGTTCATCTTTTTGAGATGTTTTTAATAAAAACGCCGAAAAAGAACACATGAATTTGTTTGTTTATTTTTAACAATGCTAAATAAATTAACAAAAAATTCAATAATACTAATATAAATATAAACAAAAATTAATATACTAATTATAAATTCTTTAAAATTATTCTTGTGTATTAGGGTAGTTGTTTCGGGACAATACTAGCCAAAAATTAATGCTAGAGTATATAGAACAGACAATAAAGATTCATAGTTCATAAGGCCAAAACTTTTTGCTGTTTAAGTACCACCACTAGCCAATCCCGTGCTCGTTTGACAAATCTGGCAACATTGTCCGAGCTTGTATATATTTTATCATAGAAATTTTAGATAAAGTACATTATAAAGGGAGATTTATAAAACAGAAAGTCCTTAATAAGCGATTAAAAGCTGTTGCTACAATGACTGAAGCGAAAAAACGTCAAAAAATTACTAAAGTTAACCCACTTTTTAGGTTAAATAAATGCGTTGTTGCCAGCTTGTTTTTAGTGTAAATTTTTCATTAGTTTTTAAGGAATTTGGTGTTGGTACTTGGTGAAACATTTTTTAAAATTATTCATTATACGTTTTTCATTATTATCTCAGAAACTGTGTTGTAACTATGAATTAAAATTTTCTTAAAAAATGTATTAGTTATTGTTTAATGTTGGTTTAGTTTTTGATAACATTGGTAAGAAGAGTTTCTTATATATAATTATATAGGTATGTAAACTTCCCGATATCCTGTATAGTGCAATGTATAAGAGTCTGAAAAACTCTATCTTTGGAATTTAATATCTCCGAATTATATTGTTCAGAAATTTCGTTTTGCCACCAATCGATGCAGAAGTATTTAAATTATAATCTATCTAAATTTAAAAAAAAACCTAAGGAAACCCATATGGTGAAACAACTTTAAAAGCAAAAAAATATAAATGAATATATATACCGGGTGAGTTTTTTTATCTTGAGACAGTCTTATAACTAAAAAACAGTGCATTACATATATAGAAAAAAAGTTTCAAATAAAAGTTTGTTTATATCAAACTACGCTATTGTTTGTCGATGTAGATCAAGCTTTCAAAGGTATTTCAATGCCAAGTTCTGCCTTTTAAAAGGAACTCTATATTTTACTATACGTCTACTTCAGTGACTCGCAATCACTATAATCAATAATTACTTATTAAGATTTTTTTGAGATCTAAATGATTCATGTATTTTGTTTATTTGATGTCGTATGAAAAAAATAGTTCTTACGAAAGTTGTTCAGTTTTTTTTGTAGATTAAGTAGACGTATAAGAAAATATAGAGTTCAAATTTAAAAAGCAGAAATTGACATTGAAATACCTTTGAAAGCCTGTTCTACGTCGACAAACAATAGCGTAGTTTAGTTTCCCCCTCGATATAAATAAACTTTTATTTGAAACTTTTTTCTATATATGTAATGCACTGTTTTTGAGTTATAAGACTGTCTCAAGATAAAAAAAACTCACCCGGTATATATATTCATTTACATATTTTTTTTGCTTGCTGGCAAAACGAAATTTCTGAACAATATAATTCCGGAGATATTAAATTCCAAAGATAGACTTTTCCAGACTCTTATTAATGTGAAACCTACCAAGTATTTTTTATCCAATAATTTTAAATTTTTCATTATACGTATTTCATTATTATCTCAGAAACTGTCTTGGAACTATGAATTAAAATTTTCTTAAAATATGTAATAGTTATTGTTTAATTTTGGTTTAGTTTTTTATAAAAATAGTAAGAAGGGTTTCTTAATTATAATTAAATATGTATGTACATTTTCCGATATCTCGTATAGTGCAATGTATAAGAGTCTGAAAAACTCTATCTTTGGAATTTAGTATCTCTGGAACTATATTGTTAATAAATTTTATTTTGCCACCAATCGATGCACAAGTATTTAAATAATAATCTGTATAAATTTCAAAAAAAATTCTAAAAAAACCCATTTGGTGAAACAACTACCTTAACTAATTTTCCCGTTTTTTATAATAGTGAGATGTTTTAAATAAAAACCCTGAAAAATAACACTTGAATTTGTTTGTTTGTTTATTTTTTACAATGATTAATAAATAAACAAAAAATTCAATAATACTATATATATTTATCTAGATTAATTTGTAACAACGCTTAGAGAAATTTCTCTAAAAAAATTACCCTCTTGCCTAGAATCGAACCGACGAACTCTTGAACTATGGTCATCAGCTCTAACCACTAGACCAGTGGTGCCCAACCCTTTTTTGTCTGCGGGCCGGATTCAACATGACATAGGATCTCGCGGGCCGGATTCTTTATAATTGAATATCTTAGCGGCACCTTTAATTAAAAAACGCAACATTTTCAATGAAATCATGAATATTTTTGTCCTGATTCATTTTTTTTCAAAATATTTCTAAATTTAATGAAAATTAAAAATTATTTTATTTAAAAAACAGAAGACTCTCTCATTTTATTTTTAACCTAAAATTTAATGAAAGTATTACGTTTTTAAATTAATGGTGCGGCTAAAATATACAATCCTTTTTATTAGGATATTATTAAGATATCTAGTTGTTTTTTAATCAACTTGTAATTTGAATACATTTAAAAGATTGCTGATACCTGAATTAAACGAAATCATAAATTTGGGTTAAGATTAAAAAAAAAGACAAAATCTGTAGTCACGATTTATTAATGTGAAGTCTGATGTTGCTTTTCAGAAACTAATTTTTGAATATTTGGTTCAAGTTGGGTAACGTTTATCCTTAATATGGAATGAAGGTGATCGTCTGAAAGCTGAGCGCGAGACGATGGTTTAGCTCTTTTTAAAGTAGAAAATGTTTGTTCACTAATATATGTACTTGCAAACGCCGTCGTCATTTTCATTCCAAATTTGCTTAAATTAGGATAAGAGTCTAACGCTGCATAAAAATCTGGTAAAGATTTCTCTCGAAAAAGATCTTGTAATGGCGTTCGGCATTGTAATTCTATTAATTCTAGTTGTAAATCATCTGGCGCCGTAGAAACGTCCACTAAAAAAGGTTATTCAAACAAGCGTATTTCATTTTTAATCCGGTGAAAATCTGTAAATCTATCTTCGAAATTTTTGCTGAGTAATTGCATCATCTTGGTAATTTTTTCTTTTGGAAAACGATAATATGATTTATAATTTTTAGATATTTTACAAAAAATAAATATTTAGTGTTAACTCGCTCGGGGGCCGGATTGAGCCTCTTCGCGGGCCGGATCCGGCCCGCGGGCCGTAGGTTGGGCACCGCTGCACTAGACCAATGTCACATTAATATTTATATCTTGATTTCTTTTACTAAAACTATATATTTTTGATTTTAGACTTTGTGTTTAGATAATATTGTATTCATTTGAACTCGAATGAAAATGAAAAAACACCAATAGATTTTAAATTAAGAAACATTAAATATATATTAATTAACGAGGCAAATTTGAAATATAATTCTCAGCTCGGATTTTAAACTGATGGCTCCAATCGATTTTCATTAACCAGGCAAATTGAAATATATATATTCGAATTTTGAAATGAAAGACTCCAATTCATTTTAAATTAAGAAACATTAAATATATTGATAATTGTCCCCCCCCCCCCTCGCCACTCAAAAATTAAAGATGCGAAACTTTTAAGAGACGATGTATTTTCGGTAGTTTACGGGTATACATTTGGAGTGTGGTTTTTTAAGAGGAATAAAATTTTTGGACCGAGACGCTGCCCGCCAGGGCACCAGCCCGGAGGGCCGAGCTTCGAGGGCGTGCCGAAGGCACGCACGAAAAGCTCGTACTAAAATAAATATAAACAAAAATTAATATACTAATTATAAATTCTTTAGGGGGTCGGGTTTCGCCAGCGGTTAGCATACAAGCCTGCTAATTAAGTGGACCCGGGTTCGAATCCGACTCGAGGCAACCGGTTAAAAATCTGATCCCTACATAGAAGTCATAATTAAATAATAGTAACGTAAATTGGCTGATGGCTAGAAGGGACGAGATAAAACTCTTGAAATATATTTGTTTTATTTATGTGAAACCTACCAAGTAATTAACTCTTATTTAAAATGTTTCACCTAGAACCAACCGGCACCAACTTTCTTAAAAATTATTAAAAACTATTGTTTCCCATCATCAAATTTCAAAAATTAAAATAAATATATTTTGTTTAAAACTTTTCAAGTCAAAATGTACCATAAAATAAATTTATCTTTAGTTCCCAGAAAATTTCCATTTCCTTATCACTAAAAATAAAAGCATGGTAGGTTTTAAATAAAAATTTAATTAAAATAAAATAAGGAAGTTTGTTTCATAGAGTAATATAGAGTGGAAGGCTCCATAAGGAGCCAATTTATTTTAGCGTATACTAGTTACAGAGCTCTCTGGCGAGACGAGGGCGAAACCATTGGGCAATAAAATGGCGGAAATCGGTCCATTCAGGGCAAATTTTGGTGACATTATCAAGAGCGCTTATATACCGGATGAATTTTTTTATCTTGAGACAGTCTTATAATTCAAAAACATTCATTATATGAAAAAAAGTTTCAAATCTACAAAAAAAACTGAACAATTTTCATAAGAACTATTTTTTATACGACATCAAATAAAAAAATGCATGAATCATATAGATCTCAAAAAAAATTGTTGAATGAATTTTTTTATCTTGAGACAGTCTTATAATTCAAAAACATTCATTATATGAAAAAAAGTTTCAAATCTACAAAAAAAACTGAACAATTTTCATAAGAACTATTTTTTATACGACATCAAATAAAAAATGCATGAATCATATAGATCTCAAAAAAAATTGTTAACAATTATTTTAAAAGTTGATACAATTTTGGTGGCTGTATATGGTATATAATTAAGTAATGGAGAGGGATTCAGCCAATGGGTAGCCTCTGCTAAATAAAAACTCCCAATTATGGAAAACGTTTCGGCTTTAATTAAATAATGCCATCATCAGTTCCTAAGAGTTGATGAGTCTTTGAAGACGAGCGCCATATTTGTGTATAAGGTGTCCGAGCATGATGATATTCCTCGATGGTTATAAAGTTGATACAATTTTGATGGCTGTATATGTATATAATTAAGTAATGGAGAGGATTCAGCCATAATTTTCCATAATTAGGAGTTTTTATTCAGCAGAGGCTACTCATTGGCTGAATCCCTTTCCATTACTTAATTATAAAAATTATTTTAAAATAATAATGATTAAATAATTGATTATTAAATAAATAATCATTAAATCGAAAAGTCACTAAAATGAAAATAAGTGTTATATAATTATATTAAAACTTTGTTATACTCAGATTTAAGAAATTATTTTTTATTCAATAGAACTATTTAAAATTTTTGAGTTTAAAAGTTTATTTCTCGTGTCAATCCAGTAGATAGTTATATTGTATTATTATCATAATAAAAATGGAGCATTTTTTTGTTGAAGACAGAATTGAAATGGTCTTAATTTATGGTGAATTTGGAAGAAGTGTTATGGGCTGCCATTGAAATGGATGCCGAGCGTTTTCCTGATAGAAATACACCCTCCCAAGCTTCATTTTATCGTGTTGTAAATCTATTAAAATAAACTGCAACGGATCGTTGCTAAACTTTATCCAAATTCATTTGAAATATTAATATGTTTGTTCCTTTATTATTAATCAGATATCACTTGCAATTTGTAGTTCATATTGACATTAATTCAAAAATAATTCTCATTTAATAGTTGAGGAATAACCATTCCAAGTCGATTCCTCTATGTCTTCAGCAATGGTTACCAATAAAAACCGAAACGTCAAAAATCCAATATAGAATGGTTATTCCTCAAGTATTTGATGAGAATCAATCGCTATTTTTGGTTTAAATCGATTCCTCCATGTCTTCAGCAATGGTTACCAATAATAATCGAAACGTCAAAAATCCAATATAGAATGGTTATTCCTCAAGTACTAGATGAGAATCAATCGCTATTTTTGGTTTAAAATCGATTTCTCTATGTCTTCAGCAATGGTTACTAATAAAAACCGAAACGTCAAAAATCCAATATAGAATGGTTATTCCTCAAGTATTTGATGAGAATCAATCGCTATTTTTGGTTTAAATCGATTCCTCCATGTCTTCAGCAATGGTTACCAATAATAATCGAAACGTCAAAAATCCAATATAGAATGGTTATTCCTCAAGTACTAGATGAGAATCAATCGCTATTTTTGGTTTAAAATCGATTTCTCTATGTCTTCAGCAATGGTTACTAATAAAACCGAAACGTCAAAAATCCAATATAGAATGATTATTCCTCAAGTACTAGATGAGAATCAATCGCTATTTTTGGTTTAAAGTCGATTCCTCTATGTCTTCTGCAAAGGTAAGGGATAAGAAAACAACGCAGTTGCTATGGTTACTTATAAAATTTCCTCCCAAATTTTTAGCATTTCACAGAGAGAAGCCTATCCATTCTTACTTAAGCAAGGCTAAATGAGCTATATTAAAAGGTTCAAATGAATAAATTTTAAAGAATTTAAAAAATTAAAAAAGTACTCTCTTACTCTAGAGTAAAGTACTTTAAAATATAATTTTACTAAAAACTTTATTTATCCTTTTTTGTGGTCCCCAAGGTACTTAATTAGGATATTAAATTTCATCAAAATTGGTTAAGTCATTTTCAAGATATTTAGAAAAAACTAAAAAAGTACTGAAATAAAGTACTAATGTTTGTGGGTCGATATGTACCAAAAACTAATCAGCGCTTCATTTTGTTAAACTAATGGTAGGTTTTCAATTTCATTTCAATCGGTGCAACGGTGTGGAAAAATCGTGGGCCAAAAAAGCGATAACATACATCCATCCATACATACATACATACATACATCCGCACGCACTAAATGAAAAAATCGCACTTTTTGGCCTCTCGACGAGACCGCATGTAATTTTTGGCAAAACCGTCACGTGCTAAAATTCAACCTAATTGAATACTACAATTTGTGACTTTAATTGAGTCCATGGGTTCCGTAGTCTTTACCTGAGGACCCTTTGAAGCCACGCTTGCCCCGAGAGCGATTGTAATACTTTACCCATGCTTTGCATTGGATAAAGTAAAAAATAACTAGGCTAGGAAGAAACTGGAACAGGTCAAAATAAGGAAATTGGAACTGGAATTCATCAAGAAGATTTGCCATACACTCTGGAATATCACAGAACAATGCCTCAAAATTATTAAATTATTTATTTAATAATTAATTATTTAATCATTATTATTTGATAATTAAGTTAAATAATTGTTAAAAATAATTATTAAGATTTTTTTGAGATCTAATTGATTCATGTATTTTGTTTATTTGTTGTCGTATAAAAAAATAGTTCTTCTAAAAGTTGTTCAGTTTTTTTGTAGATTAAGTGGACGTAAAGAAAAATATAGGGTTCCATTTAAAAAACAGAACTTGACCTCGAAATACCCTTGAAAGGTTGTCCTAGGTCGACAAATAATAGCGTAGTTTAGTTTCCCCCTTGATATAAATAAACTTTTATTTGAAACTTTTTTCCATATAATGCACTGTTTTTGAGTTATAAGGGTGTCTCTAGATAAAAAAACTCACCCGGTATATAAATAACATAAAGGATATCTTTTATCTATGAAAGGCTTTGAATGTTCTATTGTATGATCTTTGGAGAGCTCTTAAAAACAAAGAGTTTTCGCCCTGCAGTCACTAGAGAGCGCTTTTTCTATATACGGTAGCCTTCCAATCTATATTACTCTATGGTCTGTATGTTTGATAAATTTTCCAGGATTGAAGTAAAATGCATCAAAATACTTAGTTAATTTTAAAGTAAAAACATTTTTAAAATACATAAGTATATTTTATTTTCGAAATACTCTAGCAGTTTAGAATATAAATCATGCTGCGCAAAATTATCGCATCACCATTGGATTTTACTAAAATATCAAAATATTTATCAATAAATTAAATAACTTTGTATAACAAAATAAAAATATCATAATCATCAAAAATAATAACAAAAATACTCAAATAATAAAAATAAATTAAAAATAAAATATTATCTTTTATTGAAATAAAAAATCTCTTAAACGAATTGGTTCTCTTAGGTTTATTTTAATCATTGGTTTTAAAAACAATTTCTCTAGCCCAAACATTTTTCTCTGCATTACCAATCACTTCAAATTTTCATAAAATAATCACATATTGATTTCTTAAAATAAAACTAATAAAAATGAATCGTAATTACCATTTATCGGAACATGACTCTGTTAGGATCATAACATTATTTGAAGAAGGGTTGAGCCAACGTGAAATTGCAAGACGCCTTCAGATTAATCAATCAAGTGTATCCAGAGTTCTTCAAAGGTTTAGAGAGACTGGAAATCATACAAGAAGACCTGGACAAGGCCGCCCAAGAAGTACAAATCAGGATGGACGACCGATTTATTAAACTTGCTGCTTTAAGAAATCGCTTTTTCACAAGCAGCCAGCTGGAGAGGCATGTTGGAAAATGCTCGAAACACCCAAATTTCTGGTTCCACGAGTAAGAAGACGCCTTCATGAAGTTGGAATTAAATCAAGGAAACCAGCAACAGGTCCTCTTTTAACCAGAGCTCATCGAATTTCGAGACTGAGATTTGCCTCAACAACATGCAAATTGGACATTGAATGATTGGAGACGAGTTTTGTTTTCAGATGAATCCAGGTTTGCCTACACTCACCTGATGAAAGGGAAAGGGTATGGAGAAGACCAGCAGAGAGATATTCAGAGTGCAACATCTCACCAAGAGTAAGTTTTGGAGGAGGTTCCATTATGGTATGGGGTGCGATAAATTTCGATGCCCGTACGGAACTTCATAGAGTAACTGGAGGTTCTCTGAATGCTGAAAGGTACATGAGAGAAATCCTAGAGCAATATGTAATGCCCTTTGCTCCTTTAATTGGAGAAAGATTTCAGTTTTTACATGATAATGCTCGTCCTCATACTGCTCATGCAGTAAAAGAATACCTGAAAGAAGTCGGTATATCTGTTCTGTCATTTCCTGCAAGAAGTCCTGACCTCAATCCTATTGAACATTTATGGGACATAATGGGGAGACGCCTAAGAACACGAAGTCAACCTGATTGGACACTTGGAGAATTGGAAATGGCATCAATTGAGGAATGGGAGAACATCTCCCAAGAAGAAATACAAAATTTAATTCTCTCAATGCCAAACAGAATCCAAAAGGTATTAAGAGCAAGAGGAGGAGTTACAAGATATTGCTAAACTGTTTTTTAATCAAAACATTTAATAAAATTAGTTAAATTTCATTCTTTAAATTTTCCTCATTTTCATCAAATGTAAGTAATTTCAAGTTTTTGGGTTTTTTTTATTTTTTATTGATTAAAAGATGAAAATATTGTTATTAATATGAGTATTTATCATTTTTTATTATTTTTTATCAATTTAATATGAAAGACAATACAAGTTTATTATATTTATTAGTAAAATCAATAGTGATGCGATAATTTTGCGCAGCAGTTTATTATTTGAAAATAGATAAAAATAAAATAAAAGTAGAATTATGATATATTTACCAAATCGGAGTCATTATTCCACAAAAGAACTTGGCTATGTTCTTGTTCTAATAATTCTTGTGGTATCCGTCCAATAACAAAATCTTGATTTGTTGCATTAGGTTTTAAATTCATAGAGCGGCTAAGAAATAAATGCAAATCTATTAAATAGGGATACTCTTCGGGGGAAATTAAAGAATAAGCTGATCCTGTTCGACCTGCTCGGGCACATCTTCCTAGAAAATTAAAAAACAACACACAAAATTATTCATTAATTAAAACTTTTATTATGATACCATACTTGTTTATCTTATCTTATTATATTAAATGAGCAATTCTTGTATATATATAGAATCGGTTTCTCGAAAACGCTAACGATTTGGATGAAATTCACGGGTTAGGGGGGTTTTTGTCGATCTGTCACGGTCTCATCTTCGGCTAAGTTGTTTCTGATGGGTTTTTTGTTAATTGAAATAATTATTCACAGGTGGTTGTCTCGATAAAAATGTAAAATTACATTTTTATTCAATTTCCTAATTATTGGATAAAATACTGTAGGTTTCACATTAAGATATAAAAAATAAAACGAATTTATTTTTGGAGAATCTTTAATCTTGATATATATATTTCGGGTGACTAACCCATCTTCAGGAGAAACAGAAGGTAAGTCACCCGAAATATATATATCGAGATTAAAGATTCTCCAAAAATAAATTCGTTTTATTTTTTATATCTTAATGTGAAACCTACCAAGTATTTTATCCAATAATTTTAAAAAATGTTTCACCAAGTACCAACACCAAATTCCTTAAAAACTAATAATTAATTGGTTTTTTAATTTTAAATCCCACTAATAAATCATTACAAATATTATTATATATTAAAATTAGTCAATTATATTAATTAAAGGTATTTTTCTCTAGAACTCTAACCTGAACATTTTGACATTCATAATTAGGAGCTTATAGCTTTACATATCTAATCTTCTTCTTCTTCTTCTTCTTCTTCTTATTGATAGACCTGTGGTCTGTTTATCCTAACTCGTCCTGCCAGCGTTTTTTAGGTCGACCTCTACTATATATCTAATCTAATACTATTAAATGAACAATTCTTATATATATCGTATATATTTATTTATATATAATAAAATCGGTTTCTCGAAAACGGCTCTAATAATTTCGATGAAAATTACGGGTTAGGGGGTTTTTGGGTCTTTGGGTTTTTGGGTCTGTCAAGGTTTTATTTTCGGGGAACTTTAATTTGATTGTTTTGTACTTTATTAAAGTAATTATTAACAGGTGGGTGTGTCAATAAAAAATTATATTTAAATTTTTTTCAATCTCATTTTATTAATGAATTGTTTTAATTTTAAAACTCACTAATAGTTCATTACAAATATTATTATATATTAAAATTAGGAAATTGAAATAATTAGAGGTATTTTTTATTGAAAATGGAGTTATAAGACTCAAAACTAAATAATAAAAACTATAAATTCCGAATAATAAAATTTATTAAAAGGTTAATTTCATCCTCTTAAAAAACTTGAGAGTCGTCCCTCGTCTTTCATTGTTTAGAACTGACTGTTTAGAAGGAAACTCTGTGAATTTTAATATTATTTCTCCTAAACGACAATTTTTTTAGGAAGCCTTTCCATCAATTCGCCATTCAATACCTACTATATATAGATAGTTAATGAAATCAAAAAAATAAATTTTGAATAGTTTATTAAAGAAAGCATATAAAGTATTGAAAAAGTTTTCACTTTACTCCTCCATTAATTCGTTCTTTCTATTTAAAAAGTATGCATATAAATTTAAAGGATCATTTCTTTTTAAGCCAAAATTAAGTAAAACTTAAATTAATATTATTTTTAATTGCAATTAATTTCAAAACTTTTAAACAGCAATGGCTTAATGATTGGCCGGTGAGCGGGTCAAAATGTTGGCAAAAAAATTAAATTAAATTTTATTTCATGCAAATAAAAATCGACCTTTTTAAGGTGAATTTAAAATATTAAAAAAAAAAAAAATTGTAACGTACGTACTAACTAACATACAAAAGTACTCGACGATTCGGGAGATTGTCTCTCCTTCTTCAGGGTTTAAAAAGGAATATTAATATTATTTTTAATAATTTTTAAGGAGTTAGATGTCGGTTCTAGGAGAAACATTTTAAATAAGAGTGAATTAAATTAAACTACAAGGTGAGATTTCATATAAATAAAACAAATAAAATATATCTTATGAGTTTTATCTCGAGATATATTTCGGGCTTATTGACCCATCTTCAGGAGATTCAAGAAGCAACTAACATTTTGTCAGTTTGATGTAAAATAATTTACCTGCATTTACATTAAAACTAACTTAACAAATATTTGTTTTATTTATGTTAAATCTACCTTGTATTTTAATTTAATTCAGTCTTATTATACTATATATAATATAAGAGCCTAGATTAATTTGTAACAACGCTAAGAGAATTTTCTTTAAAAAAATTACCCTCTTGCCTAGAATCGAACCGACGAACTCTTGAACTAAGGGCATCAGCTCTAGCCATTACACCAATGCAACATTAATATTTATATCTTGATTTCTGTTACTAAAACTATATATTTTTGATTTAGACTTTGTGTCGAGATAATATTGTATTCATTTGAACTCGAATGAAAATGAAAAAACACCAATAGATTTTTAAAATATATATTAATTAACGAGGCAAATTTGAAATATAATTGTCAGCTCGGATTTTAAACTAATGGCTCCAATCGATTTTCATTAACCAGGCAAATTTGAAATATAATTGTAATTTGGACTCGAAATGAAAGACTCCAATTCATTTTAAATTAAGAAACATTAAATATTTTGATAATTATTCCCCCCCCCCCCCCCAGGCCACTCAAAAATTAAAGAGGCGAAACTTTTAAGAGACGATGTATTTTCGGTAGTTTACGGGTATACATTTGGAGTGTGGTTTTTTAAGAGGAATAAAATTTTTGGACCAAGACGCTGCCCGCCAGGGCACCAGCCCGGAGGGCCGAGCTTCGAAGGCGTGCCGAAGGCACGCACGAAAAGCTCGTTTTTCATAGCAATTAAGCTCAAAACTTTGTGCACACTGGGTCAAAACAGTAAATAAATAAATTAAATTTTATTTCATTCTGGCAGCAAATAAAATTCGACCTTTTTAAGATGAATTTAAAATTAAAAATAATATTAAAAAATTAGCAATCGGTCCGTTAGGTATTTTTGTTAGTATAATTTACGAGATATTATTAAGCTATGGTAGATGAAAGAAAAAAAAAAAAAACTTACCAACTCGATGTACAAATAATTTTGGTTTTGGTGGGAAATTATAATTGATAACATTATCAAGATGTGGAATGTCAAGTCCACGGGCAGCTAAATCCGTTACTAATAATACGGATATAGCTTTACTTTGAAATTTAGCAGCGTTGATTTTTCTAGCAGCTGGATCCAAATTTGAAAAAATATAAGTATTTGTTACGCCAGCTTTATTCAAAAACTGAAACAAAAAAACAGTGGAATTAATTTAGATAAAGGATAAACATATTGTACAGTTTTCGGAAAAATGGGAAAGGAAAGAATCGAAATACTAGTTTGATAACACGCTATAGTAATAAAATAATAATATGGCTTGTAAAAAATTCAAATTGAAGAAACGAAACTCTAAAACAGGGGTGTTAAACCTTTAGGACAAATTTTAAGAAAATAAGCTGACGTGTTCTGATGTGGCCATCCACTTGACTTTACCATACAACCTGCCCCCTCACTTATATTTAATATTTAATAAAATTATTTATAATCATGTAGGGGGGGAGTTAGTTTTTGCATTTTTAGACTCCTGGGACCCACTGATTATGTATACAAAATTTGGTGAGTTTGGTAAATGACTAAGATTATCATTTTTTGACCCCCCCTCCCCCATTTTGGGCGGTTAGTTTTTGCATTTTTAGACTTCTGGGGGTCCACTGATTATGTATACAAAATTTGGTTGACATAGATTTTTAATTTTTAACCCCCCTTATTTTTGGGTCGATATGCACCAAAATCTAATCAGCTCTTAATCTCAATGGACCAAAACTACGTGTGAAATTTGGTTTCGATATTCCCACTAGTTTTTGACATTTTGACAAAACAATTATTATCTCGAAAAATATAATTTTTTCGATGTTCACTTATTAGAGCTTTTTTTGTAGAGAAAATGCAATGGTTTAGCTCAATTTTTTTAATCAAAATAGTTTCAGCCGTTTTTGAGATATTTCGAAAAAAAAACATTTTTTCATGCACGATTACAATACTTGACCATACCCTGTATGGTAAAGTAAAAAAACAAACAATGATTGTATACTTACTAAATGAAGATATTCAATATGATGTTTTGTGGCAGCGAAAATAATGGTTTGTTGTTTTGGTTTCAACACGGTATTTAATAGAATAAGCAAAGCGGCTGCTTTTTCTTCAGCGCGACAGCAAAGAAACGCTGAGCTTAAGGTATCCGGCAATTTGCTTTCAACATCTAATCTAAAAAAGATAAATAAAACATAACAATCACTTTGACAGATGAGGCTACCAGGCTACTACCTTATTTATTTGGGTAAGTAGAGGATAAAATTTACAAAATGAGAATATAAAATTTCAATTCTCTATTATTCTTTAAATTTAATTAAGGGTTGATTAAACCAGTGTTTCTCGAACTTTTTAGTCCGCGACCCTCTTTTGAATTTAAAAATTTCAAAGGAACTCCAGAAGAATGGTTATGTGAAGAAAAATATCCCGGAGTGGGGGGTTTTATTTAAATTCACAACGAGTTCATTTCTTATTTTGGCAATTGTACGGTAACTGTGGAGCCGCGATCTGACGATGGATTCTTATAGTACTCACCAAAATAAGACGAAAATGAAGAATACCATTTTTCGAGATTTCGCTTAGTTTTCGAGATATCCAGTTTAAAAAATACTGTTTTTTTATTTATATTATTTTTCAATTGTTTTTTTTTTATAGAAACCACGGAAACCGTAGCATCACGAGGTTCCGTGTGGCCTCGCTACTGACGACGGATTCTTTTAGAAAATGAATATTAATTAAAAAATGATTAGTAAATGTCCAAAAAAATTCGAATATGTAAAAGTTGTTGCCGGTCCGGTTAAGATTTATTCAGTTCGGCTCGGATATCTTCATTTCGGGCTGGAATTAGGCTATTAGGTTGGCTAATGCCAATACAGTCAATTACATACAATTACGAGAATAAGTCAAAAATTACTTACACTTTTCGTTCTACAACTTTATTTTATTAAACTAAGTGTGCAACAGATACATTATGTTTCGATATAGTCTCCAGCTTTAGCAATGCACTTGGTCCAGAGAGCCATAAGATTCCGGATGCCTTCCTGGTAGAAGGTTTTCGGTTGGTCACGAAGCCACTTTTGCACCGCATCCTGAACGTCCATGTCTGAGGCAAATCGACGACCTCTCAAAGTTTCCTTGAGGGGTCCAAAGAGATGAAAGTCTGGGGGATCGAGATCTGGGCTGTAGGGAAGGTTCCAGAGTCTCAAAGCGTCTCAAAGTTGACGGTCGCCCAGCTCCCACTTTTTGTGTTACGCTCGTTCGGCCACTTTTAAACATTTCGATTCACAAAAAAACGCTTTTACGAGATGAAGCACATGCCCCGTATTGTGACAAAAGTCTCCGGTGAATTTCAGCACCTTTCACACCCTCTGACCACTCCTCGTTGCTCCTCTTTGGATCTGATAGCGGAGCTGACATGCTTATGCTGTTGTAGCTAGAAGACAACTGACGCGATCGTGATTAAATTCAGCACACGTGACCACAGACGCGCCAACTCAACGCATGCGCATGCGGCCGCCTCCTATCTTAGTTTGTAGAACGAAAAGTGTAGGTAATTTATGACTTATCCTCGTATATTCTTTGACACAAAGTTCAGCAATCTTCGATGGAACCTTCTTATAATTTTCGTTTAATTTAGAACGAATTCTATTTACCCATGTTTGGTTTAAACGCTCAACCCATTAGATTGTGGATTATCAACTGATGAGAAAATTAATTCAATGTTCAACATTCTAACAGCCCTAGTCTTGCTAATCTCAGCCCGCCAGCGTGGTCTGTTTCTGGCCATCGCCGTTGCAGCATGAAGCGTTATGCCAAGTTGGGCCTTTTTTGATCTGCCCATCTTGCTGGTGTTCTGCCTCTTCTTCTTTTGCCTTCCACCTTGACCTGCACAATGATCCCTTCCAAGTCTGTATCTGAGCGGGTGAGGTGGCCGTCATCAATTTTTCTACGACCCCGACTTTGAGAAACACTGAATTAAACTCTACTAGGTAGGTTTCACATAAATATTTATATAGTAGTTTAATCAACTCTTATTTAAAATGCGACACAAGTTCTTAAAGTATTAAATTAAATTTTTGTACCTGAGTAAAATCGGGTCATGAAGTCCGGCCTTTGCGAATTCCACAAGAACTTTTGGCAGGGTAGCTGAAAACAGCAAAGTCTGTCTTGACTCTGGCAAACGGTTCACAATATCGTTCAATTGCTCGCCAAATCCCATCTCAAACAATCTATAAAATACAAATATCATTCAGTTATTGTTCTTTTTATTATTATTAAAATTAAACGAATAATTGATTACCTATCAGCTTCATCAAACACGATATATTCTACATAATTAAGTTTAAGATCCATTTCTACACATATATGTAGAAATCTTCCGGGTGTTGCGACAATAATGTCAGGATTCGAATGGATGGCGGAGAATTGATCATCCATTGACTCTCCACCGAGGATCACCGTTGTTCGAAGATTTGAAAATCGGCCAAGTTCTTTTATAAATTTAAAAGTCTACAAAAAAAAAAACAAATAAATAAAAATGGTAAAGACAAGGTGTTGTTTGGTGTTATCATTTGACATTAATTCAACAAGAAGAAGGTGATTACACGCTTCCTTCATAAAGATAAATCAAATAATAAATCAATTTGGATACCTTATATAATAAATAAATACTTGAACCAAGTTTTCAATATCCATATGATATTGACTCCAGCGAAAAACATTTATAATTGAAGAAAGACTGATGATGAAGACCAAGTCTTCGAAACTATGAGTCTCAAACAAATAAATAATATATATACAGATATATCATCTCGATATATATATGTGTGAATGTTTATTTGCATCAAGCAGAGGACAACCTCTTTGTTTCTCTTTGTGAATCAACAACTCTGCTACTCTCGGCAAAACAAAAACTTTTCAATTAAATAAATAAATAAATTTATTTCTCAACCTGCTTAGAGGTAAAAGTTCTCGGTGGCTAGGTGAATCAGAAATCAATAGAAATTTAATTACAATAAATAATAAATAAGTAGAAAAAAATGTTGGGGTATTGACCACATGAGAGGTGACAGAAAATATTTATAAAGCAATACGTAACTGTGTGTGTGTGTGTGTGTGTGTGTGTGTGTGTGTTTTTTTTTTTTTTTTTTTTTTTTTTTTTTTTTTTTTGTTGTACTTCGTTCAGTTACGTATTGTCTTTTCAAGTCCTGTAAAGAAGTCCCAATCGACTGAGAGCTTTCTCAAGTTTTCGAATTCGCATTGGTCGGCCCTTGAAAAACTACTCCAGGCTAGATGTTGAAACATGCATTTTTATAAGATATTCCTATTAAAAATGAAGAATCTAGGATGGTTTCAACCGAAACTTATCTTTTGATAAACAACTCAACCCCAATAATCCATAAAATCTGCAATCTTTTCACTACAGCATAACTACTTTTGGCCCACTTGCTTTTATTAATATTAACTAAAATAGACTGAAGATTTGAACTTATTAATAATTAAACTGAAATGTCTGGAAAATGATTTAATTACATTGAAACCCCTCAAATCCGAAATCCCGGGAAATCCGAACGCAAAAAAGAGAAACTTATTTATTTAGTTGTATACAGGAAACAATTATTTTACATAATTAGTTGAAAAATTAACAAAGAAGTACAGTTAGCATACCTAACAAAGTGTAAATGTGTCTACATACTTATGTCATCCAGGATTGAAAAACGGTAAAAGTTGGTTATTGAAATTCTTTAGGTTAATCACTTTGCAAAAACAATGAAATAATAATAGAAACACACAAAATATCACTTAATCTTTCACTTGATATCAGTTATCTTCAATTGTCGAAGCTGTTTTCGGCTAATCCGAACAGGCTACAGCCCCAATTAGTTCTGATTTGAGGGTTTTCACTGTATTTATCTTTTATTTATATAAACCGCTACTCTTAAATAAATCACTATCACTCATATTTTCTTTTAGTTGTTTCATCTTCTTCAGCCTTGAAACAATACAATCAACTGATAACTAAAACAAGAAAAAACTTAGATTTTATTTTTTCAATTTTAATTTTTATAAATTTTACTATTTATAAATTTGATACTAATTTATTTTTAAATTTTTCGGAAATTATCTGGTTATGATCAAGAATTTTTGTATAAATACTTGTTGCACCTCAAACGAAAATAAAATTGGTGTGGCTATGACTGGTAAAATTTATCATGAACGTCAGGTAATTATTTTATTATTTCTTTATAATCTACCCAACCGTTATAAAAAAGTTTGTAAGCAGTTAAGATTTGAATCTAAGCATTACAAGGCAATTAAAATCGATTTTGATTTTTATAAAAAATTTATGGGAAAAATGAAAACTTTTTCAAGATTCTGTACACTCTGCATATTATGGCACAAATTTGTAAGCGATGAGTTTGGACTAGTAAAATTGAAACTTAGTACAAATTTACTAAATTTCATTTTAATGACTTTCAAACAAATTTCTGGCACTCACTTCTTCGGGTCATTTATATTTAGATTTTTTTTTCATTGCTGGTAATATCATTTTATTATTAATTATTATAATATATATATTTGTATAAATTAATCATTTATTCAAAATAAAATACTTATCCTTTACAAAAGTTTCCACTTAAGGTAGTTCTTTCACAAATGCAAAAATTAAAGAAGTCTTTGAAACTTGGAATATAAGTCATTAAAAGCATAATACACATACTGTTAAAATTTGAAGACGATTTACTACCGCAAACATGAAATAATTGCAATTAAAAATGATATTTTTACATAGGGTAGATTGGGAAAGGGTGGGGATATGATCATTATTTTATTTTTTTTCATTGAAGGACTTTCACCATCTTGATGAAAAACTAATATTTGTTAGAATAATATATTCGGAGTAACTTAAAAAAAAAATAGAAATTATTTACCACGTAGTTTTGATAAAAAAAAAAAAAAAAAAACATATTTGGGCGATTATTTTTAGTGGAGGGGATATAAGCACAATGGCTTGGAAACGATCCGGCAAGTATGTGTGTATCCATATAGAGATTTCGTAGTGTGAGTGCTACAGTCACGTTAAAAAAACAACCTAAAATTTTAGTTCCGTTCATATTTATAGAGTGGTTAAGAGGCTAAAACTTTTTGTGTGGATTGTCGCGAAAGAACCTCCTTAAGTTCAAGAAGCCTCATTAAAAATAATCATCGAAACAGGCAGATATAAAACATCCATCTATGGCCCTTTTATGTATAAATTAATCAGTTTATATATAATAGTACTAGTAAAAAGAAATCCATTATTTTTCCAATAGATCGCTAGTCCGATCGGCTTAACTCGATGGCGTTAAAAAGCTGTCATTGTACTAAAAAAACTTATTTGACAGTTTTGTGAATCGTTGACTCAGTTTTGTTTGAGCTCACGTCAAAGATGGACACCAGCAAAGAGAAAATACGCTATATTTTACAGTTTTTCTTCGATAAAGGTGAAAACGCAAGCCAGGTAGCTGAAAATGTGAATAGCGCTTATGGTTCTGATACTGTAAAAGCCAATCAAGCGCAGTTTTGGTTTCGTCGCTTCCTTTCCAGTAATTTCAATGTCAAAGATGCACCACTCTCTGGAGGGCAAATCGTCGAAAATGTCGATAAAATCATGGAATTCGTCGAGTCGGACCGGCATGCAAGCACTTATTCCATTGACCACGAACTGAAGATTAGCCAGAAAACCGTTTGGAAACATTTGCATAAGGGTAATTTCAAGAAGAAGCTCGATGTGTGCCTGCTATTCGAATTGACGCAAAAGAACCTTTTGGACCGAATTGATGCCTGCGATTCTTTGCTGAAGCGTAACTAAATCGACCCATTTTTGAAGCGGGTGGTGACTGGCGATGAAAAATGGGTCACAACGAGAACAACAGACGAAAAAGATCGTGGTCCAAGCGCTCGCCAACGATCGCCAAGCCCGGATTAACGGCCAAGAAGGTTTTACTGTGTGTTTGGTGTGATTGGAAGGGAAACATCCACTATGAGCTGCTCCCATCGGGGCAATCACTCAATTCGGACCTCTACTGTCAACAACTGACCAGATTGAAGCTGGCGATCGACGAGAAGCGGCCAGAATTGGCCAATAGCAAGAGTGTTGTGTTCCATCAAGACAACGCCAGGCCGCACACATCTTTAACGACGCGCCAGAAGCTCCGAGAGCTTGGGTGGGAGGTTATATCGCACCCGCCGTATACCCCAGACCTGGCACCAAGCAGATTATCACCTTTTCGAGAATTTGCAAAATTTTCTTGATGGTACAAAACTGGCCTCAAGAGAGGCTTGTGAAAATCGACTGTCCAAGTTTTTTGCCAATAGGGACAAGGGCTTCTATGAGAGAGGCATAATGGAATTACCTTCAAAATGGCAACAAGTTATCGAACATAACGGCGCATATTTGACCTAAATCGGATGATTCTAAGTATGTTAAATAAAATCTTCAATTTCATGTAAAAATAATGAATTTCTTTCTACTAGACCTAATAACATAATAATATAATAAGATTATTTTCTAATCGAAAATGTAGAAGATATCTAAAACTTGACAAAAATTAATTTTTCTTTTTTAGGTCAAAGAACTGTGTGCATTACACGCACTGAATAATCTTTTCCAAGAGAATAATGCATTTAGTAAATCGGAATTGGATACAATCTGTTATTCATTATCGCCCAATGTATGGATTAACCCACATAAATCGCTACTTGGCTTAGGAAACTATGACATCAATGTTATAATGGCAGCGTTACAACATAAAGGCTGTGAAGCCGTCTGGTTTGATAAACGAAAGTAAGTCTAAAATTTGAAAAGATTTTTCTTAACTTTGAGTCGATGAGTTAATGATTTTTAAGAGAAAATCACTGAAGATGTCCTCTGCCTGATGCATATAAATATATGCCTATAATAAATACAATTCTTTTATAAAACAATCTCAAAAAGTTATTAGAAATCTGAACGATTCGGGAGAAATTCTCCCTTTATCAATAGGAATTCCGAAAAATAGTTGCTTTAAAACGAACTATAAAGCAACTACGAACAAATAAATATTTTAAAAATAGACCCTAAATTTAAAAATATTTATTTATTTATACTTGCTTTATATTTCGTTTTTGAAGCAATTATTTTTCCAAAATTTCTCCCAAAACTTTTGGATTTCTAATAAACTTTTTGAGATTGTTTTATAAAAGAATTTTATATATTTAATATGAAAAAACAATCAATAAATTATTTCAATTTACTCCTATAAAGTAAGTGACCTAAAAGTGAACATACCCCTTAAAGCGTAAAACATTAAAACAACCTTAAAACATTTGTGTTTAAAATAAGGGCAAATAGGCCCCAAATTCTGTCTGCTGCAATTCCATCGTCTTCTCAAAAGTATTGCAAAGAGTGGCCTACATAACATAAAGAATTTGGGGCCTATTCGGTCTTATTTTAAACACAAATGTTTTAAGGTGTCCGGTTTAAGTGGTATGTCCACTTTTGGGACACTTATTTTATATAAATTGAAAGTTTTTGTGCCGAGGGTAGCAGAATTTTTATATATTGAAGAAGACAATAAAGAGTGTTTCTTCTGCTGGAATTATAAGTTTGATTTATAATTCCAGCAGAAGAAACACTCTTTTATTGTCTTCTTCAACTTACTTTATATAAATGATTAAAGCTTTGTTGGTTGAATACATATACAGCCCCAGATTTACCAATAACTTAACACAAAAGCTGTTGAGGATTAAGTAATTGTCCACTAAAGAAGCAAATAAAAAATTCCTTAAATTAATTTAATACCATTAAATCACCACTGACTAATAATTTATTATATGTCCCTATATTATTTATTTTTTAAATGAATATAAAAGTTTAATGAAATTCAATTAGTGAGTGCATAAAAGAACAAAAATCATTGATCGGGGATTAAACAACAAAAGTTAATAGTTATTAAAGTCGATAGCATCCATATTATTAACTTAATCAAGTATGTTAGCAGGTATTTGGACGGGAGTGTATCAAATCAAAAAATTATCATCGATTTACGCGACGTTTCGCCAATTTTATTTCAGTTTCAATCAGGCTTCTCAATGATTGTAATTAATTGTAAGATATAATAGATATGCACATATTTCTGATGAAGCCGAAATAAAATTGGCGAAACGTCGCCTAAATAGATGAGAATTTTTTGATTTGATACTTTCCCATCCAAATACCTGCTAACATACTTGATTAAGTTAATACTTATGTTTGTCTTATTATATTACTAGCTGCAAGGCCCGCCTTCGGCGGCCCTCTTGCTAGTCAGGGGACTCACCTCCTGAACCCCTCCCTCGAAACCCACCCACACCACAACCCCAATGTACAGACAAAACCTTAATTTAATATATGGTATATAGATAATTTCATTTAAATTGGTAACCATGACGACTTTTTTTGTTGGGAGACGGACATACAAAGGTACATAGATACATACAGAGACAGGCACAAATGCCTTTTAGTAGTATGTGATATAGGTAGGTACAGATATAGAGAGAAATGCCCTTTAGTACCCCTGGACCCCAAGCCCCACCCCCTGGGGGACGGACAAACATAGGTATATATACAGGCACAAATGCCCTTTAGTAGTCCCTTGGATATAGTACAAAATAGCCTTTAGTACCCTGACCCCCCCCCTGGGGGGCGGACATAGGTACATAGGTACAGAGGCAGGCACAAATGCGCTTTAGTAGTATAGGATTATGCTGTTTCTGATCTCACTGTTCATGAACGTTTTGCACTCACATACGAAATTATACACAAAGGCCTCCATAATGGTTTGTTTAGCTTAGGGCCTCACTGATCTTAAATCCTGGTTTGTACAAATATTATGTTCATTTACATGTATGTTTATAGCATCAAGCTGAGATTTCATCTTAGGAAATATTGTCTCTAAATAGAAATCAAATTAAATTAAATAGAAATTGTGTTATTTTTTTACTTTTTTTTTGTTCAACTCATATCTGGAGATATTAATAATAATAATAATTGAATTAAAAATACAAAAAAAGCATGGCGTTTTGATTAAAAACCAAATCATTTTTTTTTCGCGGGTTTCCGAGATGTGTAAAACCTAAATTATCAGACTGCTTTGTTGTATTTAAAACGAACAAGTTTTTTTTGCAAAGTTATTGCTGAAAATAATTTATATACATAAATTTCAATTAATAAAGTAAAGGGTGTGTAGTTTCACAGTGAATTAACATCTTCCCCAAATTCATATTCACTGTGAAACTACACACCCTTTACTTTATTAATTAATATCATGTTTCACCTAAAACCTACACTACTTTCTCTAAGTAAAATATACATAAATTTCCCTTAATTTTATAATCATGTGACGAAAGTAGTTTTTTATAATTGTAAAAAAAAACACTTTTTATTATAAAAATAAACTATAAAACAATAATTTTTTTTTAGAGATCCTAAATGTTTAAATTTAAAAAAAATTAAAGGATTTATATTAAATGTTCCTAGTGATTATAAAATAGGATTTGTGTTGTTACCATTAAAAAGGAGACATTGGATAACTATAAGAGAAATAGATGGAATCTATTATAATTTAGATTCGAAAATTGAAGGTCCACAACAAATTGGAGAGGTAAGAAAAAAAATATCTTCATTTTTATTTAACGAATATGGAAATTTTCATTTAACTGGTTCACTCGCTTATTGGCAGAATTCTTAAGATACATTTTAAAAGCATCTATAGTGAAAATAAATTTAGATACAGATACATCAATGTTGATTAAAGCTTTGGTAGTTGAATAATTTAATACAAAGCTTTGATAAAAACGACATTATGCATTGTTAAATAAATTTATTAACACAAACATAAATATAAGACGTTTTGATCACTAGATCTGTGATCGTTTTCATGTATGAGATACCTCGGCGGCTGCCTGGAGGAAATTTTCCTTCTATTAAAAGATAGAGATACATTTTGAAATAATTTTTCGATTGTTTATTGTATTAAATGAATACAATCCTTTAATAACTCAATCTCTAAACGTTTATTAGAAATCCAAACTTTTCCTGAGAAATTTTCCCATTATCAATGGAAATTTCGAAAAATAGTTGCCTTAAAATAGAAATATAAAACAATTATAAATAAATATTTAGAAATGTCAAAATGATGAATAAATATTTGTTTATAGTTGTAACTATATTTCGAAATTTCCATTGATAAAGGGAGAATTTCTAATAATTGATTGTTTTATAAAAGAATTGTATTTATTATATATGAAAAACATTCAATAAATTATTGCAATATAAAAAACATTTAAAAATCTTAAATATACAATCTTCGGGAGCAAGTACTTCTTTATCATTGACAAATTAGAAAATAAGTTCCTTCATGAAACCATAAAGCCGGGTTTCCACCAAACGGAAAGTTTTAAAAACAGTCTCTGTTTTCAAAAAACAAAAGAAAAACTTGTTTTGTTTTTTTCAAACTGTTCTGTTTTTTTATAAACAAACTGTTCCATCAACTTTTCTGTTTTTCATAAACAGACTGTCCTAGAGTTTGTTTATAAAATTTTGGTCCTGGTGTTTTGACCAAAATGTCTTTCAACGACGATGATTTTAATTGTGATTTGTTTATAATTATTGATTCTCAAAACAGAATATTGGGTTAGTTCTCTATTAAAAAGGAGAGTTAATTCCGGCACAGAAAAATTATTGTATGATTTAAGTATACTGACAACGTTGGGTTAAATGGAGAATTGAGATCTTCCTTCCACAATTTTACAAGAATGTCAAGTATCGATTTCCAATTATTAATTAATTTGCTAGGTCCTAAAATCGTTAAGAAAAATACAAATTACAGGCAGGCGAATGTTTTTTGGACAAAAGGACGTGTACCAAACGAACCGGACAAAAAAACAAGAACATACTTGTTTTCCTTTGATCTACAGATCCAAGTTGGGAAAGTGTTTGGTTTACTAAAACAAAAAATGTTTTAAGAACTGTTCACTTTTTAGAAAACATTGGTTGTTTTTGTTGAAAAAAACAGTTTTTGTTTGTATTTCTTGTTTTGTCTGTTTGGGGAAACCCAGCTTAATACAACATCTATATTCGAAATAAATCGTCGAAAAGTTTACAAATTCTTGTTTTTGAAATTATTTTTATCTACATCTCTACGAATCTTCAATATTGATATGAAAATGTAAATCTTGTTTAATTTCTGCCTTTGACTTTTTGGATTTAGAACTATAATAAATATATCTTATATATAATATTATTTTTCGAGTCTTAGATTTTTTTTTGAACTGACTCTTCTTATTATTTTTTTTTTATCAACTTTATAAAATTAACTTTAAAAAATATTCATTTTTTAATATTAAAAAAGATGGACATACTAAATTGAAATAATTTTCAGGCTGAGGATGTAATAACATATTTAAGAGAGCAATTGGAATCGAAAGAGAAGGAATTATTTCTGGTGGTGTCACGGGAAGTGGAATCGAATCACTCTTGGCAGCTGACAACAACAACAACATCCAACGAGAACAACACCAAAGAGACAACACCAGAAAACCACCATGCAATGGAATCCACCAGGTTGGACGAAAACAATCTGAATAATATCTCCAATCATATCATCTATAACGATGATAATACTTTTAAAAAGAAAGATAGTTAGTGATTATTTTTAATATTATTATTCTTATTATTTTGTAACTATTAAATCCCCTCGTTTACATATATTTTATAAATATTGACTGACTTATTGTATTGGAATGGAATGGCTTAAAAATATGAGATCATTTGGGACCAGTAAACTTGTAAAGCATTCTTAAGTAGGGTTTTTTCAAATCTTATAAAATGTTTAGTTTTTGATACTACTGTTAAAAAAAGAATAAGAAAAAAAATATTTAAAACAATATTCTATTTTAATATATTTTAAAATTAGAAAATGTTCAGTAAAATAATGATAATATTTTACCCTAGTCAATTTTTTTTATTTATAATATCTAATAAATTATTATTAATATATTTATATAATAAAACAATTTAAATTTGATTTATACAATCAAAAAAGCTCCTTATTCGCCTTCGAATTTCACATAACAGAAATAGCTTAAATATATCGAGCCTAAACAAAAAACCGCGCTTTTGTCAATGCACAAAACAAATATTACGTGCCACACTATCATATAGCACAAAAATTTAATTTACTTATTAACTATTATAAAATCTAATAATTTTTTCACCATGTAAAGCACAAAGTGCATATTCAGGATCAAGAAATATCTCTAAATATGAAAAATTTATTTACCAGTTATTTTAAAACGAATATTCGTCTTTAAAATGTTTTACTGTCCCTTAATAAATAAATTAGTCATGTTTACGGGTTTATAATAGAATATTTCATTTTTATAAGATGGGATTTGAGCATTTTTTTTTAGGATGTTTTATTCTTTTGAAATGGTTATTATTATAATTGAGGCGTCTGTGGGTCACTGGTTAGAGTGTCGGGCCGCTGACTCGAAGTGCGCTGGTTCGAGACTGAGTCTCGGGAGATCAGATATTTGCAGTCGCCTCCTCTTGGAAAGCAATGGCAACCTACCAAATATAATTGCCTAGTAACCTCTCCAAACTAGCCGTTCGGAACCGACGTTAAAAAGTAGGTCCCGTATATCTGTAAAACAACTAAACACACTCAGCACAGGTATATGTGGAGAGGTGCCGAAACGTCAGGGAAACCTGATATGGCACTTAAAAGAAGAAGAATATCCCTTAATAAATAAATTAGTCATGTTTACGGATTTATAATAGAATATTTCATTTTTATAAGATGGGATTTGAGCATTTTTTGGAGGATGTTTGAAATGGTTATTATTATAATAAAACTTGAGTAGGATGCGAGGTGGGTTTCATAAAAAAAGAAATAAAGCAAAATTGAGTTTTGAATTCGATAAATTTCGGGGTGAGCCCGACTTCGGGAGTCAAAGAAAACGGATTTCTCCTCCTCCCCTACTTTCCCCTCACCACATATATTTTCAAAAGTTGTTATTTGTAAAATTATTTTTCCAATTTATAATCAGTTTTCTTTGACTTCTGATGATGGGCTGACCCCCGAAATGTATCGAATTCAAAACTCAATTTTGTTTTATTTGTGAAACCTACCTCGTATCTTACTCAAGTTTTATTATTATATTAAAATGTTTCATCTAGAACCAAAACCTATCTCCTTAAAAGTTATTATTATTGTCATATAGGGACGTTTCAAGTTTGCACATGTGACATCATCAGGTTAAAACTTTTTCTAAGTGTTCGTAACGTCCCAATATGACATGAAAATAAATAAAATAAAATAAAACATTTCTTATGATTCAAGCAAAAGAAAGAATAATAACCATTTCAAAAGATTAAAACATCCTCAAAACAATTACTTAAAAGTAATATTCCCATATAAAAAAATATTTGCTTACATTTGTACCAAAAATTGTTAAAAGAACAGATATCCTACCTTTTTCATACATGGAAATATATCTGAAAGTTCATGCCAATTTTTAGCTATTACATTGAGATAACTGTTATCGTTTTTCATTTCACCTCTGACATTTTAAAATTTCAATTATCAATTTTCAGAATTATTAAATACGATTGAGTGGATATTGATGAGGCAGTCCAAAAAAGAGGATAATTTATAGTATCTTTTTATTGATAAACCCACGTTTCGGAGGCTATTCCCTCCCTCTTCAGGGTTTTGAAAAGTGAGTGAAGGAAATCCAATTCGACATTCCATCACTGACTTTTCAAAACCCTGAAGAACGAGGGAATAGGCTCCGAATCGTCAGTTTATGAATAAAAAGATACTATAAATTATCCTCTTTTTTTGGGCTGCCTCATCAATATCCACGCAATTTCACTTATCGGTCCGTCTCCAAAAATTATTCCAATCTTATTAAATACGATTAATTCTAAATCTAAGCAATCAATAAATAAATAAAATATATCAAAAATATTATCTAAATTAAGAAATACATTTTTATATGTAAAAACAAAAGAAAATATCGAAAAATTTCTCCTAATCGTCATTCTCTATTAGTGCCCCCTAAAAAGCTCCCGTATGTGTTATAAGTACTTTAAAAATTTTGTTCCTTAAATCTCCAGAATAACTTATCTGAATAATTTAGAACCGAATTTTCTTTGATCTCATCTTCTATAATTCCATACATTTTAATAACATTTTCGTGGAACCTATATCTCATTCGAATAAGGAGCTTTCACTATAAGAATTTCAATTCAAAATGAAATTTATAAAAAACAATTTTAAAGGTGTTGATTTTAATAGATGGAAAAAACATTTTTTTTTTCTGTTATAAACTTCCACTTGGTATTATGAAAATATTCTCAACTTTTTATTAGTATAAGTTATTCATATGTTCATTCAATATTAGGTAGTTTCTTTTTTTTTATGTTTAATATTGTTAAAATAAAATATTTAAATCTTATAACATAAAGAGTTAAAAAAAACAAACAAACAAAAATAAATAGAAAATTAAATTAATTTTTTTTTTTTAATAAAAACCCTAGTCACTAGTTAAATTTTAATTGTTCAATATTTGTCTTGTCTTTTCAAATACAAACAACTCAATTGGTGACTATTTTTTTTTTTTTTTTAAGGTAGTTGTTTCACGACAATACCAGCAAAAAGTCAATGCTAGAGTATATAGAACAGACCTATATATACATGTATATAGTCAAAGGAACAGAAAATAAGGATTCATAATTCATAAGCCCAAAACTTTTTGCTGTTTATGTACCGATTCTAGCCAATCCCCTGCTCGTTTGACAAATCTGGCACCATTGTAAGAGATTGAATATTTTTATATTAAAATGGCAGATAAAATACATTTTAAAGGTCTATTTATTTCTATAAAAATCGTTTTGTTATTTCTTAACAAATGTAATCAACGCCTACGTTACACCTTATGAAAATTAAAATTTTGAAAAAATCTAGCGCATGCGCGCTTTATACATCTTTCGCTGGTTAAATAAATGCGTTGTTGCCAAATTGTTTTTAGTGTAAATTTTTTTTTTATACATTTTTCATTATTTATCCATTATCTCAGAAACTGTGTTGTAACTATGAATCAAAATTGTCTTAAAATATGTATTAGTTATTGTTTCATGTTGGTTTAGTTTTTTATAAAAATGGTAAGAAGGGTTTCTTAATTATAATTAAATGTGTATGTAAATTTTCCGATATCCCGTAAGGGTCTGAAAAACTCTATTTTTGAAATTTGATATCTCCAGAACTATATTGTTCATAAAATTCGTTTTGCCACCAATCGATGCAGAAGTATTTAAATAATAATCTGTCTAAATTTCAAAAAAATCCTAAGAAAACCCATTTGGCGGAACAACTACTTTAAGTCGCTTATCCTGAGCATATTTTCATTTTATAAATGGGGGAGATACAAATTAAAAAAAAAAATTAAAATACAAGATACACTATTTTTTTTTACCTAATTCAATATATTTTTCTTGGAATTGCTTTTAAATAAAAATAATTTAATCAGTTAACGATCATGTTTAATTTATTATTTATATAATCTACATATTTTGGGCGATTTTAATTGTCTTAATGTTTTGCACTTGGACACTGCTTTTTTAACTTTACTCGATTTTCACCAATACTTTGCACAGTTTGTTGGGCGATTACTACATTATAATTCAAAAATGCTCCATCTTTTTATAATTTCAAATTTTGTTTCCAATATTATATAAAATATATGAAGTTTCTACAGGCAGGCGCAAAAGCTATGTAGAAGTTTAATATTATTATACATTTTTTATATCGAGAAGAATTTAAAGGCCGAATCAATGGTCTTATTAGATATATCTTTAACGGTCCTTCGGAAGTAGAACTCAAGTACCAGCTTGGGTTCGATTCCCGAGGGGACGAAACCCTCTGATATGCAATGTAAAAATATTTCTACTAAAATCTTTGATTCGTTCCTAAATAAAATTAAATTCACTTCTTAATATTATAATGGTTATTTACCTAACCTGGGTTGATTTTTGAAAAAATTCCATCTTTCTTCAAAAAAAGATACTTAAATCTTTTAATTAATTAGGTATATAAATAAATATATTTTGAAAGTACCCACTGATACAGATTGTCTTTTTATTCAAGGTAATTTCATCTCCAAAACAATCTATATCATTGTCTATTTTCAAAAATTTATTTGTTTATAGTTGCTTTAATTTTTAAAGCAACATTTTCTCCAAATTTCCTTTGATAAATTTCGCCCGAAACTTAATGATTTTTAATAAACGTTTTGAGATTGTTTTTATAAAAGAATTGTATATATTTAGAACTACACATATTATTATTATTATATTTATTATTCTTTTTTAAAGCAACTACATTGTTCATATTTTTTCCATTGATAAAATGAAAATTTCTTCAGAAACGTTAGGATAATTAATAAATGTTTTGAAGGAGACAATAAAAGAGTGTGTCTTCTGCTAGAATTATAAATTTTATTATAAAATTTATAATTCTAGCAGAAGACACACTCTTTTATTGTCTCCTTCAATATATAAAAATTCTGCTACTCTCGGCATAAAAACTTTCAATTTAATAATAAATGTTTTATGATTGTTTTTTTATAAAGAATTATATTCCTTCATATACATAGCTAAAAAATTTTACTCAATTAATAGTAAACTCGATTGTAAATCGTAAATGTATCACAAATAAAAATACCTAGATTCAGCTTTTAAATTCTTCATAAGTTAATATTGTAATTAAAATCAGAGCCTTGAACTTTTGAAAAATAGCATCTTTAATAAAAAACTCATTTATTTTCATTTGTATTAAGGTAGTTCTTTCACAAATGCAAAAATTCAAGGTCTTCGAAACTTGGAATATAAGTCATTAAAAGTATAATAAAAACATTGTTAAAATTTGAAGACGATTTACCACACCAAACATGAAATAATTGCAATTAAAAATGACATTTTTTTTACATAGGGTAGAAAGGAAAAAAGGGTGATGATATGATCATTATTTTATTTTTTTCATTGAAGGATTTTCACCATCTTGATGAAAAACTA
>JALMQS010000861.1:0-19009 GCA_024734495.1 Forficula auricularia | reverse complement strand
GAAAGTGTAATTGAAAATGTTTAACACTTAAAAACCCTGTTGTTTCCAATAATGTATAATGTGTATATACGAGTATGTTCTCTTGCTTCACTTCATATCCGACTCACTGAGACAGGGCAATAAATATTTAAAAATTTAAAAAAAAAAAGGTATAAATTATAAATCCCTTAAAATTTAAAATCCAATACCCCCAGCAATTCACATTGAAATTTTTTGTCTATTTGCAAATTTTCCTCAAATTTCGATGAATAAATATTCAACAAAAAAAATCTTTAGCAAAAAAGATTTAAAATAACATTAATAAAAGAAAATAGCTTTTTTTGGAAATTTTTGCTCAATGTTAATTAAAAATAAACAATTCGCAAATAAATAAATAAATTTTAATATATTAATTATATATTATATAAGTATATAAATTAAAGTATCGTTTGATTAAAACAACAACACCCATTGATGTTAATCTGTTTGTTATTTTAATAAATGTGTTCATTTATCTCACTATTTTTGCTTTTTATAAAATATAATGATGGATAAACAAGGGAAACGTCCACGAATTCACTCAAAAAATAAAAGGGACGGTTCCCTTAAAGCAAACGCCCTTTCACACCAAAAATGTGCTAACAAATTATTATTGTTCATTATCTTATTTGTGTAAATAAATTAAAAATCCAAAGTATTTCCTGTTTTGTTTTTTGTTTCCAGGCCTTTTAAAATCGTAAACAGTCCCTTTGCCGGACCAAAGTTAACCTGTCGTAATCAAGACCCAATCCTTTAACGGTCGAATAGATATCAGCACGATCCTCCGCTGTCAATTCAGAATTGCGTCCCAAAATCCAGAATTGATCTGCAAACAGTTGAAAAAATATTTATATATAAATATTTATTTAAAGTAGTTGTTTCGCGACAATACTAGCAAAAAGTTAATGCTAGAGTATATAGAACAGACAATAAGGATTCATAGTTCATAAGTCCAAAACTTTTTGCTGTTTATGTACCGATTCTAGCCAATCTCGTGCTCGTTTGACAAATCTGGCACCATTGTAAGAGATTGAATATTTTTATATTAAAATGACAGATAAAATACATTTTAAATTTCTATAAAAATCGTTTTGTTATTTTTTAACAAATGTAATCAACGCCTACGTTACACCTTATGAAAATTATAATTTTGAAAAAATCTAGCGCATGCATCTTTCGCTGATTAAATAAATGCGCTGTTGCCAAATTGTTTTAGTGTAAATTTTTTATACATTTTTTATTATTTATTCCCTATTATCTCAGAAACTGTTGTAACTATGAATCAAAATTCTCTTAAAATATGTATTGGTTATTGTTTAGTTTTTGATAACAATGATAAGAAAGGTTTCTTAATTATAATTAAATATGTATGTAAATTTTCCGGTATCCCGTATAGTGCAATGTATAAGAGTCTGAAAAAACTCTATTTTTGAAATTTAATATCTCCGGAACTATATTGTTCATAAATTTCGTTTTGCCACCAATCGATGCAGAAGTATTTAAATAATAATCTGTCTAAATTTCAAAAAAATCCTAAGAAAACGCATTTGGCGGAACAACTACCTTAAATTGTTTAGAATTAGAAATAGAAACAAATAAATAGGCGCGGGGATGAGGCCCTACCTCCCCAATGAGGTCAGGCGTTTTTATTTTCTAATTTCCACATAAAAATATCTTTCTTATCTATATCATCGACCTTCTAAACTTGCCCTCCAGCAGGGTACATTGTTACGCAGATGACAGCACCCTACATAACGCCCCTGCATCGCATAAAAACCGTGCAGACATTGCCTCCTCAATTAACTTAGACTTATGCAGACTTAAAAACTGGGGATCCCAAAACTTAGTTAACTTCAATTCAGTGAAAACTCAGTGTTGCCTTATTTCTAGGCGCGTCGATAGAAGTCCCCCAAACATATCATTCGATTCTAACTCACTGAAATTCAGTGATAAAATTTCAATGCTAGGCGTCACTCTAGGGTCTGACCTTTCTTGGAATGACCATATCTCAACCACTGCTAAAGCTGCAGCGCGCAAGCTTGGTCTCCTATTTAGGTCTAGACGCTATTTTACTCCCAGTCAACTTCTTACACTGTATAAGGCTCAAATTCGTCCCTGTCTCGAATATGGCTCTCATCTGTGGAGAGGGTGCCTCCAAGCATTCTCTTGCCACACTGGAAGCAATTCAGAAACAAGCAATTAAACTAATAGGAGACCGGCCCCTAACAAATCCACACGACTCCCTGCTCACCGAAGAACCGTTTCTGCCCTTTCCCTGTACTACAGATACTATCATGGTGTCTGTTCAGTAGAGCTGAAATCAATTATCCCCCTTAGAGCCCTCTTTGCTAGAAACACGCGGTTTTCGAAAGCTCAGCACCCCTTCGCTGTCAAATTGGATAAAAGCCGAACCAACGCTTTCGCCAACTCTTTTATCCCTATGACCTCCAGAGACTGGAACTCACTTCCAGCCACCGTCTTCCCCGCAACTTATAACCTTCAGCTGTTTAAGACCTGCATCCACAGATATCTTCAACTGCTACCCAGCCTATAAAATCCCCTCTTCTTCTTCTTTTCACGATGGAGGGGCCAACCCAGGCCTTTAGGGGATGCACCTTTTTGGTGTATCTCCTTCTCACATCAATATCATAAAAATAAACTAAATACGATTCTTTTATAAAATAATCTCAAAAGGTTTATTAAAAATTCAAATTTTTCCGGGGAGAAATTCTCGATTCACTATTTGTACCTATCATTGTCTATTTTCAAAATATTTATTTATTTTCAGCTGGTTAATATTTCCTTTTTAAACTAAATTTTTTACAACCGTTGATAAAGAGAGAATTTCTCTCGAATCGTGCGGATTTCTAATAAACTCTTAGAGATTGTTTTATGAAAGAATTATATTTATTTAAATAGAAAAACAATAAATTATTTCAACATAAATTTAACCATTACCGTCTATCCCTTCACGACACAAATTTTGTTCGTGACTTTCATTAATTTTATAACAAAAAAGTATTTGAGTCCATAATTTACCGTTTACAGATTATATCGGTTTGAAGAAAATCAAAGTAGACACCTCTTTTTCCGGATGAATGGTAATCAAAAATACTTATTTAGCGTATATGTTTAGTGATTCAGAATTAGGTTAGAATCTGCAAGAACCATCCTCCTGAGTAAAATATTAAATTTATGGATGGTCACCTGATCACCTCTTTTAATGTAGTTGTTTCGCGAAGTTACTAGCAAAAAGTTAATGCTAGAGTATATAGAACGAGACAATAAGGATTCATAATTCATAAGCCCAAACTTTTGCTGTTATGTACGACTACTAGCCAATCCCGTGCTCGTTTGACAAATCTGGCAATACTGTCCGAACGTGTATACATTTTATCATAGATATTTCAGAAAAAGTACATTATAAAGGGAGATTTATAAAACAAAAAGTTCTTAATACGCGATTGAAAGCTGCTGCGACAATGGCTGAAGCGAAAAACGTCAAAAAAATTACTAAAGTTAACCCACTTTTTAGGTTAAATAAATGCGCTGTTGCCAGCTTGTTTTAAGTGTAAATTTTCATTATACATTTTTCATTATTTATTCATTATCTATCTCAGAAACTGTGTTGTAACTATAAATTAAAATTTTCTTAAAAATGTATTAGTTATTGTTTAATGTTGGTTTAGTTTAGTATAACAATGGTAGGAAGAGTTTCTTAAATATAATTAAATATGTATGTAAACTTTCCGATATCCCGTATAGTGCAATGTATAGGTGTCTGAAAAACTCTATCTTTGGAATTTAATATCTCCCAAACTATATTGTTCATAAATTTCGTTTTGCCACCAATCGATGCAGAAGTATTTAAATAATAATCTGTCTAAATTTCAAAAAAATACTAAGAAAACCCATATGGTGAAACAACTACCTTAAAGAATAAAGGGTTGATAAAAAAGTAATTCTAAACTCATTCCAAGTTCTTCTATTCATAATGTCTTTTTCGCTGATGGATAAATAATAAAAGTATTTTTATGATAAATTTTGTAATTCTAAACTCATTAGTATTAAATTTTATTATTTATAATCTTTTTTAATAGTTAAATGTGAAAATGAAAGTTTTAATATTTCCTTATTTTACAAATACTTGAAGGAAATCGCAAAAGAAGTATCCCGGAAGTAGACGTATATAAAAACAAAGAACGTTCACCTGTATGGACTACGCCTAATGAGCTGCATGACCATAAAACTCCGTATCTTGAGTAGTCCGTGCCCAAGACAACATAACGTCCACCGCCCGATCTCGTAAAGGTCAACGCTTTTACCAAAGCATTCGGTTGACTCTGAAGTGGATGTCTTTTGAATTCGAAAATAGACGAGCCTGGGTTGATCGGTTTCGCTATTCCAGCCAACGCATTCGCTGAACCACTCCTGGAAAAATTTATTTTTTTAATTAGTTTGCTGAGAGTAACAGAGTTGTTGATTTATAAGAAGAAATCAATGAGGTTGTGCTCTGCTTGATGCAAATAAAAATACTAGATATATATAATGATAATAAATCTCAACCAAAACATTCTGTGAAAAAACAGGCCAAGTTCGGAAAAAGTAGTGAAATCTAGTGAGTAGCCAAGTTAAATTAGCCAAAAATAATTAAGTTGAGAAAATAGTAGATCTCTCAACTTAATTATTCTTGGCGAATTTAACTTGGCTACTCACTAGATTTCACTACTTTTTCGAACTTGGCCTGTTTTTTCACAGAATGTTTTGGTTGAGATTTATATATACGACTACTTATATGTTTATTAATCAAACTTAGGGAACGCGGTGTTGGTTTATAGTGAAACATTATACAAGTGGAGTTGGTGGTGTTTCACAAAGAGAAAAAAAATATTTTTTATTTTTCCTCTTTGTGAACCACCACCAACTCCAACCAAATATAATTTATATGTTTATTTGCGTCACGCAGAGGACATCCTCTTTATTAGGGATTTCTCTTTATTGATTTTTTTGATTGAGCTCATCTTTTGACATGTACTTGATAATTTGCATAATTTTTCTCTCATGAATCATCGTGTGAACAATATTATCGTTTTAAATTAATAGATACGCTAAAGCGATGATCGCACTTTGTTTATCAAAAGTGTCATTTATTTAAGACCAAGAAAAAATTTTAATCAACTTGCTAATCTGATCTCTCTCTTGTTTCTTTGCTTGCAATTGTGCTTTCGTGGAAATTCCTAATTGATGAGACAATTTAAATGAAGATGTAAAATGAAACCAGAAGAAAAAATGAAATTTTTTCAAGATTCGGTACGCTGTTTTACAATTTCGGTGAATTAATCATTTTAAATGAAAAATATCTCAATGTGATATTCATTTCGATTTAAATTTTTCTTTCCTAGAGAAAAGGCTGTTCCTAGAATAATAGAAATTAAAAAAATAATCTCTAATAGTCAGAAACAGGTCTTGACTTGTATTTGACCTCTTTGAAAAGCCTTAACTCTAAAGGAAGCGATATCATTCTATCCGCGCCCTTTTTACTAATTTTCTTCGATTAGATTCTAATGGAAAAATCCTTCACCCGCACATTTATTAAATAATCAAAAAGTGAAAACTTATTTAATTTAGATACGCCGTTGTAAGCAATTAATAATAAACAAATATAAATTTTTCATTTATGCCTATATTATGAAAAAATTTAAAATTGTCTTTCGACTCGGCCTCATTGTGGTTGCGCCCTGGAGTGAAGAAGAAAATTATTTTCGACCTTTGGGTTCGCGATCGAGTGGGAGGCGTTTTGGTTTGGATATAGTATAAATAATAATTAACGAATGTTTGGTAATAAAATTCCACTTGTATATCAGGCTGTACTTTGCGGACGCCCCACAGATCGGGAAGTAAACAGAATGTCAGAATTATAAGAGTTTCTAAAAACTACGGATACTTAAAGATAGATTAATATGGTAGATTGTCCCTTACATTCGATTGACAGTTTTGATAATAATCTCATAACTTGGATCTAACTGGTTGATGGTCCTGGTGTTGTTTGCAGTAGTGTTGTTGTTGTTCTGCTTGAGTTCTAATTGGATACAACTGGCTGATAATTCGGATGGGGAAAATGTCCGCTCCAGTTCATACCACACGCCTTCAAACTGAAATAAAGAAAAAACATTTTATTTTATTAATAGATAAGATTTATTTATATGTATTAATTTCCTCCGGAATTCTTAAGCAAATTCTTAAGCAAAATCTATAAATTGGGAATCATCCCAAAAGATTTCCAAAAAAACAAAATAGTCACACTTCCCAAAAAGACAGGCGCGGATAAATGTGAAAATTTCAGGACCATTAGCCTAACCTCACATGCCTCCAAAATCCTAACCAAAATAATCCAGAGAAGAATAGAACAAAGAGTTGAAGAAAATCTGGGGGAAGACCAGTTCGGCTTTAGAAGAAACAGAGGCACCCGAGAAGCAATTCTCTCTCTTAGACTAATAATAGAAAGGGCTTTTATCGGGAAGAATCTGTCTACATCGGATTCATAGACCTAGAAAAAGCATTCGATAACGTCAATTGGGAAATTATGTTTAAAATATTAAAACAGGCGGGAATAAAATTCAGAGAAAGAAGACTAATCTACAATCTATATCAAAACCAGACGGCAATTATAAATATTGGTGATGAACACAGAGAAGCCAAAATAAAAAAAGGTGTAAGACAAGGATGTGTGCTGTCACCCATGATTTTCAACTTATACATAGAAGAAGCGATTAAAGAATTCAAAGACAAAATTGATACAGGTATAGAAATCCAAGGTCAAAAGATCGCTATGTTAAGATTTGCCGATGACATTGCCCTTCTAGGAAGCAATAAAAAAGAATTAGAGGACGCCTTGAATGGAATTAACCAAATCCTAATAGAAGAAATCAAAATGAAAATAAACAAGAATAAAACCAAGGTCCTAGTATGTACAAAAAAAGAACAAACGAGACAGGAATGCATCAAAATTAACCAAGAAAACCTAGAAGGAGTTAAGGAATTCCGCTACCTAGGAAGTAAAATAACATGGGATGGGAGGAGCAAAACGAAATTAAATCAAGAATTGCCCAAGCAAAAATGGGGTTTAATTCAAAACAAAAACTACTATGCTCCTCCTCAATCAGCTTAGCAAACAGGAAGTTGCTATTGAAGACATATGTATGGAGCATAGCCATGTACGGGTGTGAAACCTGGACAATTGGAAAAGCGGAGAGAAAGAGATTGGAGGCTTTCGAAATGTGGTGCTACAGAAGAATGATGAATATCAAATGGATGGATAAAATTACAAATGAAGAAGTTCTTGGAAGAATCGGAGAAAGAAGAACCTTGTGGAAGAGTCTGAAGAAGAGAAGAGGTCAGATGATGGGGCACACACTGAGACATGGGGGACTGCTTAGGGATATCTTGGAGGGGGAGGTGGGAAAGAAAAGGGGAAGGGGAAGAACCAGATTAGAATATTTCAACCAAATAATTGGGGATATGGGATGCCAGACATTTAGAGAGGTTAAACAGCTGGCGGGGGACAGAGTCGAGTGGAGACGGATTGTTGCATCAAACCAGTCTTAGGACTGTATACTCAATGATGATGAATTTCCTCCAAAATTAAAAATCCTATTATTTTGAGTAACTTTTACTTATGTAAAGCAGATGAAAGTTTTGCATCCCTATCGGGAGGTTCACTGTTCAAAATCTTCTACCTCCAAAACAATAAAAGTTAATATCACACGAGAGCAACTCCAAGGGATAGTAATCGATGTTCTTAAGGTAGAAAAACGAAATTTATGAGCCTCAGAGCCAAAATTAACTAAGAAATTCAATTGAGTGTGTGTTTAATTTCATTCACTTAAAATTACTATGTGAGCGAGTCCCAAATTGACCATGCTTCTTTTCTGAGTAAGAATTTGAAAAAAATAAATAAAATGAAAAACAACTAGTTAAGATATTGAAAAAATGGCTAAATTGACTTTGAAATAAAAAAAGTTTAAAATAAGCCAGATAAGTGAAAGCGGAATCGCACACTAGGAGTTCTTTTTTTTTTTTTTTTAATGCAATCGAATGCAAGAAGGGGCGCGCCAGTAAAGAAGCAGGCCCTATGGATCTCGAAAGACCCTTGCATTACCGAAGAGAAGGAAAAGTTGATTAAGTGAGAGGGTGAAGACGTAGGTGTTTATGGACTCGGGTTTTGAAGGTTTGAAGATTATAAGTGCTGGGAAAGATGGAGGCTGGGAGAGAGTTCCAGTTCCTTGAAGTCATGGGGATATACGTATTGGCGAATGAAGTGGTCCGGCACTTTTCTAATTTGACAGCGAAAGAGTGTTGGGAGTCGGCAAAACGCGTGCTACGCGCAAAGCATGCTTTGGGGGGAATTATTGATTTTATCTCATCAGAGCACCTGCCGTGATAGTATCTATAGAAAAGGGAAAGGGCAGAGACATTTCTTCGATGAGCTAGCGAGTCGAGAGAGTCGGTGAGGGTAGAATCGTCAATTAGTCTGACAGCTCGTTTCTGTACCAAATATGATAAATACACGAGATTGAAAAAAATTATTGATTGTTTTATTGTATTGAATAAAAATACAGCTGACATTCTTGGGGGTGGAATTTCGAATTAGCTTTTTCAAGTGAACCCATAGGTAATATAGATGTAATATCCTATCAAAATTTCATGTTTCTATGTCCAGTGGTTTGAGCTGTTGTGATAATAAATGAATGAGTCAATGATTAAGTGTATCAGGTGTTTGCTTATTATATACATAAATAATTTCGAAGCTTTGACCTTCATTTCCAGTCTTTTTAATTAGAAACATTCAATCTGCTATAGCCAAAAACCAATCGCGTATTTATCAAAGTTCCCTTAGCGCCTGGAGGTTATGCAACAACCAAGCCGGTCTCAGGGCTCGCATTTGAGAAGAGCTGATTAAAAAGAAAAAGACTGATGATGAAATCTTTGAAATCATAGCTTTAGACAAATAAATTAAATACACCAATACCTCACTTTGCGTCGGGGTTACGTTCCAAAAAACACGACGCAAAGTGAATTAAGATTTTCTATAGCAAACCATGTAAAGATCGAAGATAGGTTCCAGGGTTACGAAAATACTACTTTTTAAAAAGAAAATTGAACAAAGTAAACATTTAAAAAACAAAAATAATATAAAATTTTATTACATACATACAAAAAACACAAAAAAACGTATTCAATTAAAACAAAATAAACTATTCAATTAATTTATGAAAAACAAAATTAAAATTAATCACTGTCTGATGAGTCCATAGTGGCTGTTGTCGTAAGTCGGCTTTCTTTCACAAAAAATTGGTCCAATGTTTGCTGAACAGCTTTTTTTTCAACGTAAAATAAATTTCCTTGTAGCAATTGATCTAATAGTTCTGACAGTTGTTGCAGCCAGACCAACAGCCTTTGCTATCTCCACAGACTTCTCTCCCTTATCAAATCGTCGCAGAATATGTAATTTTGTCTCCAAGCTGATAGTTTTTTTTATTTTTGGTAATTCTACCAGCAGCGCCCTTTCCACTCATTTGGCTAAAAAAATTACAAGTGTATGTAAAAAAAATAATATAACTTTGCCAATAAATAAATTGGAAAAATATATACCTTTTTTGTAACCAGAAACAACCCGTAAAAATTTATAAAAATTTATTATTCTCTTTTAAAAAAAGCACAACACACTAATTGAAACGTTACAAAAAGCACAACACACTACATAATTGAAACTGAACTCTAAAATTAGCAAAACAAAGTGAAAATAAAACTGTATTAAAATTGCGTTGATTTTCAGTTAGAAAGGGAATCCCGAGTTTTGATGGCATGGCGCAATTAGAAACAAAAGTGGTGCCATCTTTTAGAAAAAAAAGAAAATTTCAAAAAAAAATTAAAGACTCGAACCCAAAACAACGCAACCTCGAAAATCTAACGACGCACAGTGAAGATGAGTACTAATTAAGCAGCGACGCAACTTCGAAAAAACGCAAAACGAAACGACGCAAAGCGAGGTATTGGTGTACATATAATGCACTTGCAACATCAGTCTTTCTAATTAGAAATATTCTATAATATCTGTCATTTAGAATGGATGTAGGTAAATTTGTTTTGTTATAATAGTAAGCTGGTCACTTTCCAAAATTTACCCTCCGTAAGAAATAATAGATAGAATATTTATAAATAGAAAGACTGATGATGAAGGTCAAGCCTTCGAAACTATAGTCTCTAACAAATGTGTGTGCGTGTTTGTGTTTATTTGCATCAATCAGAGGACAACCTCATTGATTTCTCCTAAATGAATCATCGACTCTGCTACTCTCAGCAAGCTAGATCTTTTTCAATTAAATAAAGTCTAAGTTACTGATGAAGTCTAAATACACCAATACCTCGCTTTGCGTCGTTTCGTTTTGCGTTATTTCGAAGTTGCGTCGCTGCTTAATTAGTACTAATTTTCACTGTGCGTCGTTAGATTTTCGAGGTTGCGTTGTTTTGGGTTTGAGTCTTTAATTTTTTTTGAAATTTTCTTTTTTTCTAAAAGATGGCACCACTTTTGTTTCTAATTGCGCCATGCCATCAAAACTAGGGATTCCCTTTCTAACTGAAAATCAACGCAATTTTAATACAGTTTTATTTTCACTTTGTTTTGCTAATTTTAGAGTTCAGTTTCAATTATGTAGTGTGTTGTGCTTTTTGTAACGTTTCAATTAGTGTGTTGTGTTTTTTTTAAAAGAGAATAACAAATTTTTATAAATTTTTACGGGTTGTTTCTGGTTACAAAAAAAGGTAAATATTTTTTGTAAACGTTTACTTTGTTCAATTTTTCTTTTTAAAAAGTAGTATTTTCGTAACCCTGGAACCAAAGATCTTTACATGATTTGCTGCTAGAAAATTTTAATTCACTTTTCGTCGTGTTTTGTGAACGTAACCCCGACGCTATAAACAGGTATTGGTGCAGATTGAAAAAAACAATAACATCCATCCATCCGCATGCACTTCCTGAAAAAATCGCACTTTTTAGCCTCTCGACGAGACCCCATGTAATTTTTGGCAAAACCGTCACGTGCTAAAATTCAACCTAATTGAATACTATAATTTGTAACTTTAATTGAGACCATGGGTTCCGTAGTCATTACCTGAGGACACTTTGAAGTCGCGCTTGCCCCAAGACCGATTACAATACTTTCCCGATGCTTTGCATTGAATAAAGAAAAAATGTTCATCTCTGTTTTTAATTTTTGATTCGGTAAAAAAAGTAAATAAATATTTTAATTAAATAATCTCAATGTAAAAGTTTTGAAAAGATAATTTTATTGTAATTTATTAGAGCAATATAGGTACTTATCTTGCAACTCTTGTATAGTAATGCATTGTTTAAAATCATTATAGAATGAAATTATTATATTTTTTTCTTTTAATTAATTGTCCTCTGACTGTGTTCTTCTCTTTAAATACAATATCGTCCACTCTCTTTCTTTTATTATTGTATCGTTGTCTGCCTGCCTGCCCTAGTGATCTCAATCTGCCAAGTTTTGACAATGACAATGAAACTTTTTCTTTGACGAGGTCATAATAATAATATTGATATGAACGTCAAGTGGAGCTGACACTCAGTCTGTCACTTTTGTTTTTGTTTCAAATTAATGTTCTGTATCTCTGATAATTATATACCAGTAGGTACGAACTGAAAAGTCGTATTTTGCCCACCGGCTGGCTAGCGCTGGCGGGCAGCGTCTCGGGATGGAATTATTAGTTGTACAAAATTGATTATCCCTCAAAATAACTCTGGGCCCAAAAAAGTATAGAAAATGTTTGTTTTTTTTCAATTATGAAAATTGATCTAGGAAAGGCGAAAAACATCAGCAAATGTTTCCAATTAATTTGCTACCTATGTTAGAAGTCTAATTTTTTGACCCCTCACTTATTATGTCTAGTTAGAGACGAATTTCAAAAAATCCTGAAATTTCTTTTTTAGTGATTTGTATGTAGAATTTTATTAAGCAAAAAGTAAGCAGATATCCTATCTTTTCTTTATAAATATTTCCTCATCAAATATAAATAAATTTTGCACCTTTTTACCCTCCTTCTAGGTTTATGGGTTAAATTTTAAAAAAATCTTTAAATTACTTTTTAGATATTTGTATGTAAATAAATATAATTTTTTTTTATTTATTTTTTGTCATCGGGAACATAGCCCATTTAGACAGCACATCAGTAAAGTGTTAGTAGTGTTAGTGAGGGAGCCGAGTTTTAGCTAGAAGAAATTTTATGTGCTAGCCAGACTCGAACCTGGGCCTCCCGCTTGAAAATCGTCATCAACGATGCTGAAGCGGGGCCAGCGCCTTAGCCAGCTCAGACAACCCGACTCCCCAAATACAAAAGGTTTATAAAAAAAAAAAAACAATCTGAAAACAATTTAGAATCCAAACGTTTTGAGAGAAATTCCTCTTTATCAATGGAAATTTTAAATTTATTAGGAATTTTTTTTTTTGATTATTTTACCTATATAAAATTTTTTTATTCATTTAAGTATACCTATACACAAAACAATTAATGAAAAATTTTCTCGATAATTGCTTGTATAATCTTTTGAAAAGATCAAAACGCCACTCAAGAAATGATAATTTATAATATGTTTATATGTATGTATGCGCGTTAATTATTCTACACATAATGTAATTTGATGTATCCTAGTCATTTCTTATATCTACCATATAACTGCGACTATAGGCCTAAAGCAGTGGTTCCCAACCTGGGGCCTAAGTGGGCGATTTGGGTTATCAAGGGGACAATAAATAAGTGGGGGCGATGAGTATTCTAAGGGGGGGATTAAAATAGTACTACAGTACAGTAGAATTTATTTTGTATTTTTTCAAATTTTAACTGTCAACTTTCTTAATTTTTTCAGATTCCAATTTAAAAATGAAAACATGTACTCCTGTTTTTTAAATGTACGTCAATGTCTTAGTTAATTATTTCACTTCTTTGTTCTTAATAAAAATCTGTAAAAAATGTACATTTTAATTATTTTTTTTCCATTTTAAGAGTGATCGAATAAAACTGCTTTGGTTGTTTTTATATACGGTAATAGAATTGTTTAAAATAATAAAACTGCTTTATTAAGTAGGTTATAATGAAAGGCAGTCTATAAATTATTTAATTTTATTCAATTTCCGACGTTTCGGAGACCTTTTCTCTTTTTCTTCAGGGTATTGGATAGTTATTGATGAGTGAGTATAACTCGGTTCCCATGTGCCTCTCCTTTCAGTGATAACAACAATATAGTACCTGGAGGCACCGAGCGATGCACGGTAACCCCTGACACCCCCCCCCCCAAACCACACACCTCGCCCCCACCACTGCACCCCCACTTCGCCCCACCCCACCCCAACTGCGCCTCCCACCCCGGGATCCCCACAACTGCACCCCACCTCCTGCACCCCCCACATCCACCCCCCCACCCAGTTTTTGCACTTCTATCTTTCTAGTGCTCCACATATTATGTGTATATTTGTTTACTCGTACACTAATTTGACCACATTCGTTCATATTGATAAACATTATAAAAAATAAATAGGAAAATAATAATAAAAAAATAATCGTATAGGATCTGAAATAAAAACATAAAATTAAAAAAATATGTGCGTCTCGGGACGCGCGACAGAAGTGATAACTTTCACCAAGCAAGTATTTTTTTAGGAAGACAATTTCAAGGATAATTGCCCGGAGAAAAGAGAATTGAATATTTAATTTTAATTAGAAGAGTGGAGGGGGGAGGCCAAGGAATAATTATTAATATATTTAATGTTTCTGGATTTAAAATTAATTGTTGTCTTTCTTTCAGCTTAATTCAATTATACATATTTCAAATTTGCCTCGCCGCAATTTATTCAATGAATTCTATTTATTAAATACATAGCTATATATAATATATTCAATTATTTCCACACTTCTAATAAAGTCTAATTCAAAAATATTCATTTTAGTAAAAGTAAAAAGCAAAGATTTTTAAAATAGTTCTATGGTCCAGTGGTAAAGTGTGTGCCTCTGATGCAAGAGGTCTCAGGTTCTAATCTGACATCCGGCGAGTCATTTTTTTTTATTGAGATTTTCATCTATCAATAATTACTTTAATTAAGAAAAAATCAATTAAGATGAATTTTGATGAGGTCCAGACCTAGCCAGATCTTTTTTTCATCCTCAAAACTTGTTAATAGATTTTGTTTCATCAAAATCGGTAGGGCCGTTTTCAAAATAGAACCAAGATACAAATATATAAATAAATAAATATATATATATAAATAAATAAATATACAATAAGAGTAGATTAGTTTTTAAGGAATTTGGCGTTGGTACTTGGTGAAACATTTTTTCTTAATTATTGGATAAAAAATACTTGGTAGGTTTCACATTAAAATTTAAAAATAGAGCAACAGAAAAGGTGCAAAAAGAGCAACAGAATATGAGGTTAGCCACCCGAAATATATATATCGAGATTAAAGTCTCTCCAAAAATAAATTCGTTTTATTTTTATATCTTAATGTGAAACCTTTCAAGTATTTTTTTATCCAATAACAATATATTACAATATTTCCAACATTATACCATAAGTGTACTTGGTTATGTGATGAATCAGTATACACTTATGGTATAATGTTGGAAAATATTGTAATATATTGTTGCTATCACTGAAAGGAGAGACAAATGGAAACCGAGTTATACTCACCCATCAATAACTATTCAATACCCTGAAGAAGGAGAGAAAAAAGTCTCCGGTACGTCAGAAATTTAATAAAATTAAATAATTTATAGACTGCCTTTCATTATAACCTACTTATTTCGCTTACCAGTCCGTCTTTCTAAGAAAATAAATAAAATTAAACTGCTTTATTATTTACACTTTACATCAAATTAAAATTAGGCATACAATGAAAATGAAAAGGGGAAGATAGGTGTTAGTCAACCTCCAGAAAGGGGCGATGGGCCACAAAAGGTTGGGAACCGCTGGCCTAAAGGATCAAAAAATTGAAATTGAAAATTGTCATATATATATTTATATATTCGAGCCCCGTCCCATCTCAATTGACCCACCAATATTTTTTCTTTTTAAATAAAATTATGCTAATTCAGAGTAAATTTAATTTAAATATTTATTTTTATTATCATTTGGAACAACATTTTAAACAATTTAAAACATTTTATTGTAACACAAGCTGCGTCAGGCGTGCCTCCGGCACGCCATCTGCACCTTGGCCCTCCGGGCGGGTGGTCCTGGCGGGCAGCGTCTCGAGACGGCCAAAAGTTTGTTTGCAATATAATTTTGTTCAACTGTATTTTAATTAAATATACTCGTATTTTATTAATTAAAAATCAGCTTCAAGAAATAATCTAACTCATTGCGAAAGCAAAATAAAGAATTCTGAGTGTGTCAAGCTTACGCACGACGGAAGTGAAACTTCTAGTATTCCTCTCTCTCTTTTCATTTCATTCTCTCTTTTTCTCTCTTACGTTAGTTTGAAGATTATAGGTTAAATAATTCAACGACGAAGCATAAATTTACTCTTTCTAATATTTTCTTATACATGAATGAATTTTGATTTATGTACAGTTCCAAAAATTCTTTTTAATGTTACATACAGCATTTTCATTTGTTTGAATGTTCAATAATAATTTTAGTGTTGAATGTGCTGTTTTTCCTCCGTCTAATAAAGTGGCAGCAATTCCAGATGATGTCATTTGTGCCAATATGAGCGAAATTAAAAATGTTTCCCTGTTCCACCTGGTGCATCCAAAAAAAAGAAACCATCTTCTTGAGCAGCGACTGCATGCATAATTTTATCATAAAGTAATTTTTGTTCTGGTAACAATTTTGGTTCATTTGCTTGAACATATGCATTTAAACCATCAACATTGTACGATTGTTCACGTTGCATATCGCGATTAAATAAATCACTTACTGGCCGATTAGCTGATGGCATCCCTAATTTAATTAGTGGTTGATTCGAAATGATCATGCATAAATCTTCCAACTTAATCAAAGATTCATTATATATTTCTGGCGAGAATTTTATATCTGGATCTCCTCGAATTCTACGTAGAGCATGTAATACATCTTCACTCATTGAAGCCTTATATTTTCCCCATAATTTAGGCGGGTTAGTTGGAAAACACGTTGTCAATAAAATGGCAAACAAACATCGTATTTGATGTGGCGATGAACCGAGAGCAGCATCGGCAAGAGTTGTATCCCAATGCGAATCTTCTTCTAACAATCGTAATGCTAGGCATGCACCATGATTCGTTGTATGTAATGCACTGAGATACTGGGAAATGTATTTATAATAAGAAACATTGATTAAGATTTGGAATGTTTCTTTCCGACAGGCTCAGGTTAGCCAACTAATAACAATAAAATAATCACATTTAAAAATATAAATTTTTCTTTTTACTTAAGAGAGAATGGTGTATTTCTGTGAAACAGTTTAATTCTAAAGTTTAGGGAAAACAAAATATATCTATAATATAATCATAATACTTCTTCAAGGCCTTTGAGAACAATGAATTAACCCACACCCATTGTCTGCCTGGGTACAAAAGAAAAGATAAACCTTTTTAAAACCCCAATTGGCATTCTACCTGAGAATAATTAATTTAATTATGTAAAATCGTGTGAAATCAAATCAAACCGATTTGGCCCAAAATTTAGATAAACCATCTGGAGCACTAAACAAACATATGGTGTGAATATGGTTTCGATACGTTCAGTGGTTTAGGCATGGGTCGATCACGCACATACATACTAAGGATTATATATATATATATATATATATAAAAAATTAAATTAACAAATTATGTCTGTATTCAAAATAGATTTTATTATCTTAAAAAAAAAGTTTCTGAAATTTTGACCTGACTACCTGTATACCCCTTTCTTTTGTTAAGAGGGGTTTCATTGTTTAAGACCTGACCTTTCAGGGCAGGGATAATGTATTGTTTGCTTGGCCCTTTTAGAGGCTCTATTTCTATAGATCTTATCTGTCAATCAATTAAATATAAAAATAAAAAATAAAATCAAACCGATTTGGCTCAAAATTTAGATAAACCATCGCGAGCACTAAGCAAATATATGGTGTGAATATGGTTTCGATACGTTCAGTGGTTTAGGCGTGGGTCGATCGCGTACATACACACAAAGGATTTTATATATATAGATTTAACTTAACGGGGGTAGAGACAAATTTTAAAAAATATCTAACTAGTATCGTAATTAGGCTTATGGCTAGAAAGGCCGAAAAGCTCAAAAAAAATAGTTCTTTGCTTTTCACGATTTTTTTTTTTTAAGAATCTTTGAATATGTGAAATAATCAAGTAGGCTTTGCCTTTTTTTCCAACAAAAGAAAGTTTATTTTGTTTATTATTAGTAAAAATGACTCGTGGAAAGGTTGTTGTTGAAAATTCGCTCAATTATTATCAATTTATTTAATAAGGGAAAATCAAACGCGGAAATTGGCGATCTAGTTAATTTATCAAAGTTTACTGTCGGAAATATTCAAATTGAAAGTTTTTGCCGAGAGTAGCAGAATTTTTATATATTGAAGGAGACAACAAGAGTGTGTCTTCTGCTGGAATTATAAATTTTATTTATTTATAACGAGTACTATAGTTTCGAGAGCTTTGCCCTCTTCATCAGTCTATTACAATGTATTCACAGGAATTAATTTATTAGTACATTGTAATAGACTGATGAAGAGGGCAAAGCTCTCGAAACTATAGTCTCGTTATAAATAAATAAAATTTATAATTCCAGCAGAAGACACACTCTTTTATTGTCTCCTTCAAGTCAGAAATATTATTCCAGTTTATAAAACAACGGGTACAATAGCTACAAAACCTCGGTATGCGTCGAAATCCAAAATATCAGATGCTGATAGACGGGCATTGAAGAAGATTATTAGAAAAAACAGGCGTTCGAACTATGGTGAATTATCTGTTCTTTTGAGCGATGCTGTGGGGCGAAGTGTTTCAAGATCCACGTGCCATAGAGAAGCCCTTAAGTTAGGTTTTAAAACTTACAAGGTAATTTTATTGCAACTTATTCCAAATTTTTTTTTTAATTTTACTAATTTTTTTTAGGCCAAAGAAAAGCCACTCTTTGACATTAAAACAAAAGAAAAACCGGCTTAAATAGGCTAAAAGTCTCATTAATTGGACGAGTGATGAGTCCATTCGAGTGATGAGTCCATTCGAGTGATGAGTCTCGTTTTGAAGTTTGTGTTGGGGACAATCGAAGCAGAGTTATTCGTCAGAAAAATGAAGCTTTCAATTCAGATTGTTTAAAAAAAAAAAAATTCCTGCTTCAGTTATGGTATGGGGTTCAATGTCTGCTAGAGGTGTTGGAAAACTTCACTTCATTGATGGAATTGTAAACACCAATTTAGAGATTTTAGAAAAATCGTTACTTCCAAAAATGGCAGATGCATTGCAGAATAATAATAAATTTGTGTTCCAACAAGACGGGACGGCCTGCCATACATCAAGAAAATCTTTAAAATGGCTTTCTGTTCATAATGTTCCTCTTTTGGAGTGGGTGGCAAACAGTCCCGACTTGTCGCCAGAAACTCTTTGGCACACAATGAACAAGCTATTACGAATACAACCAGCTAGTAACGTACTCTAATTAAAACACAAACTTCAAAATATTTGGGATACTTTCACTCAAGATGAGTGTCAAAACTTAATAAGTACGTTGCCCAAAAGAATTCAAGCCGTAATTAAAAATAAAGGCGACGTCACACAGTGGTAAAGGTTATGGATTTTGTATGTTTCCCTTGTTTTTAACAATTAAAAAATAATTTTAAGTTAAATGTTACAATAAAATGTTTTAAATTGTTTAAAATGTTGTTCCAAATGATGATAATAAAAATAAATATTTAAATTAAATTTACCGTGAATTAGC
>JALMQS010000860.1:307532-334835 GCA_024734495.1 Forficula auricularia | reverse complement strand
TATTAAATACAGAGCTCGAATATAATATTTATTTGAATATCTCTCCTAAAAATTAAATTTATTAACCCCTCCAAAAATGGTGAAGTGATACAAAGGGTCCCTCCCCCTTACCTCTCATTTTCGCATTTTTCTAAGAAAATAAAATTTTACTTTTAAAGAAATTTTAATTTATTCTAATATTATATTATTTATAGAGCTCGAATATAATAGAGTATTTAATTTTATATCTCTCCCTCAAAAATTAAATTTATGAACCACTTCAAAAATGATGAAGTGATGAGAGGGGTCAAAAAATAAAAATCTAGGCCATTTGAGCAAACTCAACCATATTTTGTATACATAAGTGGACCCCCAGAACACTGAAAATGCAAAAACAAATCGACCAAAATGGGAGTGGGGGTTTGTAGGGTCAAAAAATTAAAATCTAGGCCCTTGCACCAAACTCAACCAGAAGTGTATGTTAAAGTCAAGTGGATGGCCACATCTGAACGTGTAAATTTATTTTATTATCAAATCGTAATCTTTTTTCTCATCCCTAGAGATGCAATTCTTTATATGTAATGAAATAACACTAGCAAAATTGTAAAACTTCTTAAAAAATAAATGTATTTTTCAGGTCTTTAAGTATTCTACAAGGATTCTTTAGAGTCTTTCCTCAGCATATCAATTTTTGTTTTTTATTACTTGATTATATTTTTTGGAAAGTAATTTTTATTTCCTCTAGAACTAAATTAACTTATATAGAATATCTATTAAAAGTCAAATAGGACTATAAAGATAGAGTCAGAGTTCTTCTTCCTGCCTCGTATTTCTCGTAAAACCACTAATTTTTCTATAGTCTTAAAGGCTTTATTTAATAGCAGTTTTATACGATCCCTTTATCCCTTGATACCCATGAAGATCTATGGCAGCAATATCCTACAAGATGTTTTCGTTTTGTTAATCAAACCTTTTTTATTTCCGAAAAATAAAACGTGTTTTTCTAGATTTAAAAAAGAAATTTCTAGAGATAATGTTCCATGCCTTCCTTTACACAACAAAATAAGTGTCTAATGAAGATTATTGAAGAATTTTGTATACCTAGAAATTCTGTCGACCCTCAGAAGATTAGAAATGGAAAAACTAACTAAAATTTGTATACATAGTTTGGCCGAAAGGGCTAGAATTTTCATTTTTGACCCCCCCCCCTTTTTTTTTCGTCTGATATAATGTGTAAAACTAATTTTAAAAAAAGTTATTTGATGTTCTTTTCAAAAATATATTCGGTTTTTTTCTAGTTAAATTTTTTAATTTTTTATACCTCTTCAAAATGTGGGAGATCTTTATGCCCCACCCTTTATATACAGAAATTGTTAAAGAACCTCCTCCTGGTGCCAAAATAGTTATATATATAGTTGTCCAAAAAATAGGACTACATTTTTAAAATTTATTTTATTTTTCGTTCCTTTTTGCAAAACGCATCATAGAATTTTTTTGTTATTTTTTCAAATTTAACATTAGATTTTTTTATCAATTGATATTTCAACAGAGCGGATAATCTATAATCACTTCAGCATAATCTGGTGATGTTTCAATTCTTTTGATAGTTGAAAACTGACTGATGCGCTCGTAGAATAAGGCATAATGCAAATTAAATGTATTAAATCACACATAAAAATAAAGGACTGATTAGATTTTGCAATATCTGGTTCAAAAGTAAGAAAATATTTTTTGAATTATTCTATTGAGATTTTAAGAGGATGTTATAGTATAGCCATAAATGAATAATTTATATTTAAGTTTATTAATGATTTTTAAGGCAGCTCTAGTGTACAGAGTCTTGAAAAAGTTTTCACTTTTTTATTATTTAATGTGCGGGTGAGCGATTCTTTAATTAGAATCTGATCGATGAAAATAACGACAAAAAGCGAGGATAGAGTAAGATCTCTCTCTTTCTTTAAAGGTTCATTGCCAAATACAAGTTCTAACCTGTTCAAATACAAGTTCACTCTCTGATTCATACTATTAGAGATTAATTTCTTAATTTCTATTATTCTAGGAATGGCCTTTTGCAATCAGACCAAAACGATATTCGTTATATATCGAAAGAGAATATTCAATTAAAGCAAATACTTTTGCCCAAACATCTTTTAGTTCTTTTTTACTTATGGAAAGTGGTGTAGGTTTTAGGTGAAACATGATGTTAATTAATAGAGTAAAGGGTGTGTAGTTTCAAAGTGAATGAAATAAAACTCAAAGAGGTTTATACAAACTCAATATATTTCGGATTATTAGTCCATCATCAGGAGTTTACAAGTTAATTAGTAGGAGATATACCCAGGGCGATGAGGGACTCCACCGCTTTATGCCACCACACTCCCTTCCACGAGAGTGTGATGGCCTCGACCCTGACCGAGCCCGCCCCGACGCCAAATCGCTCCGCAATATTATCCACCAGACTGGAGTTACCCCTATATTTTTCTATTTTGTTTCGGTGGGCAACTATAGTATTTATAACACGGATGAAAATACTCTTGACATTTTGGAATTTGTTCTATTAACCCTTAAATTAGCATATTCAATAAATATTATTGATAATTTTTGAATTAAAATAAAAAAATAAAAGATACAATTACACGCCGCATCACAGCATCCATATATAAGATCTGATTATAGATTTTGAACTTTCTGTCTTCACAACAATGTGGATCTTCACAAAAATTGCAGAAAAAATTGGATAGTCAAATGGCGAGCTTTTGAAAGGATTTACCTCAATTTCAGCTCATTAGTATGGTAAATACTAATGAGCTAAAATTCGGCATAAAAATTTTGAATTAACTTAATAGTTTTCACCGAGATTTATGAACCGTGTGCAGATAAAAAATTGTCTATTAGAGTATACCGATTCTTATTAAATTTTTTCCTTTTCTCCAATTTTAAATGTTTAAGGGAGTTGACACTGTACACTCGCTACCAATTTTTATCGACTTTATTCGTTTTTATCAAGTAATCTAGAGGCCGAATCCCTTTTAATTTTTGTACACAGTTCCGTCAATATTAAGTAGAGTACCTAAAATTTCAACGGATTTTTATTGTCATTAAATATAATTTTTTATAATTCGATCACAATAAGTCGAAATATAATAGTACCTAATGTCCCATAAGGATATGTGTTAATTTACCATATAAATTGAAGGATTTCCTGAAATTGATCAAGGATTATTTTTTCATAAATATTTACCAATTTCTAAAATCTGATTGTAATCGTTTAGGGCAGTGGTCGGCAAACTTATTAGCCAAAGAGCCAAATATGAACATTACAACAATTTAAAAAAAAATTGGGAGCCAAATCTGCTTGTTTAGTAAACTTTTATTACACTAAATAAGTAGTATACTAAATAAAACTAAATTTCATACTTAATAAATATTTATTAATGCGAACAATGTGCTTGCATCTCCTTGGAAAGTTTGAGTAAGTCAGGTTTGTATGTTGTTGTTTTTAATTTTAGGCATGATTCCAAATTCTCATCAATAAGACGACTTCTCAGTTTACTCTTGATAATGTTCATGCTTGAAAAAGATTGTTCGCATATATATGTAGAACCGAAAAGGGAAAGAACAGCTTCCGTGGATATTTGTGCCAGAGCCGCACTTAAGGAGCCAAAGAGCCACATGCGGCTCTGGAGCCGCACTTTGCCGACCACTGGTTTAAGGGGTCAACTCCCTTATGTTTTTCATCATCATCATCGTCATCATCAAGAATACAGTTCTAAAACTGATTTGAAGCAAATTTAGTTTTTACAAAAATGAATTAATTAGTTTTTCTTTAATTAAAAATGTAATTGATTATTAGCTAATTTTGTTAATGTTTGATCTTGAGTCAAAACCTTGGGTGTAATTTCCTTGTAGAATTTCAGTGGGTTGTACACAACTCGAAATATAAAAGATAAGACTACCTATATCAAAACTCCTCTGTCTTAGACGATTATCTATCTAAGAACTAATCGCAATCAATGTTATTTAACAGTGCTGAAAATATAGGTGCTTTCAATATTCTAAAGCCGTTGACATTTAATTATATTGTTTTGAAAAGCTCGCTCTCTCAGCTTTCAAAAGCCTTTTATAGATTTTAGATAAAATTGATTAAGTGGATGGATGGATGGAAATTCATTTCGTGAGTATTTAATGGGCTAATATGTCTCCATCATAAGTAAAGCCGCCAACTTCTCTTACGAGCAAATTCTCTCTTGCTTCTAATAATTTTGCGAGTCTAGATTAGCGACTTGATGGATAGCAAGCCGCGTGCAGAAGCAAACCGGGCGTTAATTAGCCCGAAATATGGAGGCAGCCATCCTCAGCAAGGGAAAACTCTCACACACACTCACAGAGTGACATTCACATTAACTTCTTCCCAAGTGGGGATAGCACTAACTAGGCGTCCATTTTGAAACATGGGACAAACTATGCCCGTGTGAAATTATGATCCTGCTTAGCGAAAGAGAGATTGTGTTCACACAAGGGGAGGAGCTTTGATAACCCGACTTTTGGTTTTAAAATAATAATGTATGATGATAGCGACCCTTGAGAAGCTCTGATATTAACTCAGCACGCATGGCGCGTGATGCTTGCCGAATGGCCAGAGTTTAATGTTCACTAAAAAGAAATGTCTAAAACTTGGAGAAAGGTAATTTTCAAGATTTTTTTTTCTAATTCTACGACAGTCTTTGAGTCTGTGAATTCTTTAAATTATGATAACTTAAAAACAAAAGTTAAAAAGTGCCAAAATGTTTGAATTTAGAAATCAAGGAATGAATAGATTTTGGACTTAAGGTAGTTGTTTCGCGACAATACCAGCCAAAAGTTAATGCTAGAGTATATAGAACAGACAATAAGGATTCATAGTTCATAAGGCCAAAACTTTTTGCTGTTTATGTACCAAATCTAGCCAATCCCGTGCTCGTTTGACAAATTTGGCATCATTGTAAGAGATTGAATATTTTTATACATGACATTAAAATGACTGATAAAATACATTTTATATTATATCGTTTATATCAGTTCAATTTTCTTTACTAAGTCAATTGAAACATTCGATTAGAAATAATCATGCTCGAAAATGTTTTTCCTCACATTTCAGACGAAAAAAATTGGCACGTTCCGATGTGGCCATCCACTTGACTTTACCATACGCCCTGGCCCCTCTCTTATATTTAATATTTAATAAAATTATTGATAATCATGTGGGGGGGGGATGGATTTTAACCCCTTCCCCCTTAATTTTAGGTCGATATGCGCCAAAATCTAATCAGCTCTTAATCTCAATGGACCAAAACTACTTGTGAAATTTGGTTTTGATATTCACACTAGTTTTTGAGCTAGCTCGTCCACAAAAAATTTGGTAATAAGTCGAGATCTTGGAGAAAATAGTAAATAATTTATTTGCACCAAATTTTCTCTGGAGGGAGACGGAATAGTAGAAATTTTAACTGAAAGTAATGGAAGGCAGCCCGGGGGTAGTGAAGAAAGAAAAAATTAACACATATCCAAATAAGGTGTAATTTGTTGATTCTTTCCTCCCTTCCTTTCAAACCGACGTTTCGGAGGATTCTTCCCTCCTTCTTCAGGACTTCAAAGGGTCAATGAAGGAAACAAACAAAATGTTTCCTTGCTCTCTCCACCGTTTTAAACACTGTTGTCTAGAGAGGAATGAAACATCTTGCTTGTTTCCTTCATTGACCCTTTGAAACCGTGAAGGAGGAGGAGGAATGCTCCGAAATGTCGTTTTGAAAGGAAGCAGGAAAGAATCCAATAAATTACACCTTATTTGGATATGTGTTAATTTTTCTTTCTTCACTACCCCTGAGCTGCCTTCCATTACTTTCAGTTAATAGTAAATAGTAAACTAAAAATTTAGCAGAGTAGCTTGAATTAATAAGCTACGCCGTTGTGCCTACTTTCAGCTTTCTACTTTCTATAATAATAAAAAATTGTGTAAAATTGCGAGGTAGGTTTCACATATAGAGGCGACTGAGGGTCAGTGGGTAGAGTGTTGGGTCGCTGACTCGGAGATCGCTGGTTCGAGACCGAGTCTCGGCAGATAGATATTTGCAGTCGCCTCCTCTTGGAAAGTAATGGCAACCTACCAAGAGAATAATTGCCAAGTGACCTCTCCAAATTAGCCGTTCGGAACCCGCGTTAAAAAGTAGGTTCCGTATATCTGTGTAAAACAACTAAACACACCTCAGCACAGGTATATGTGGAGAGGCGCCGACACCCGTTTCCGGGTATGGCACTCGAAGAAGAAGAAGGTTTCACATAAAATGAAATAAAACAAAAGTGAGTTTAAATTTCGATATAACTTTCCATCACCATACCTGTTTTCAAAAAATTATTATTTGTAAAAAAAAAATTTCTAATTTATATTCAGTTTTCTCGGACTTCTGACGATGGGCTGACAACCCGAAATATATCGAATTCTAAACTCATTTTTGTTTTATTTCATTTTTTGTGAAACCCATCTCGAAATTTTATTCAATTTTTTTATTATTATATAAAAATGTTTCACACCTATCTCCTTAAAAGTTGTCTAGAAGAAGGATAGTTATATCGATAAATGTAGTAATATAGATGACATAAATTTATAAGAAATCATTTTCAAAAATTTATTTATTTATTTGTTTATTGGAATATTACTTTTTATTAAGATTGAAGTTATTTTTGGAGACGGGCTGATAAATGAATTGAGTAGCCAGTCCAAAATTCAAAAAAAGAAGATAATTTAAACTATCTTTTTATTCTTAAACCAACGTTTTGTGAGCTTATTCCCTCCTTCTTCAGGGTTTTGAAAGGTCAGTGAAGGAAATAGAATGTGACATTCCCTTCTGTCTCCTCTCTTAGTGGCAGTAACAATAATATATCGTACTTTATAGACTGATGATGACAAGGCATACTTGTCGAAACGATCTACTGAAAATATATAAGAACCGAAAACAGAAAAATTTCTTTCATTTCTTATGGGAGAAGTACCCTGTGTCAACCAACAACTACATCCTAGTCAATGGTTTGACTCATATACCGCAGAGTATTACAGAGCTTCATCAATATTTAATAACGAGTCCTTATCAGTTTACTACAATTTTGTTGTACTGTAATAATAATATATCGTATTTCATTATCAGCAGAATTATACTAAAATATGATTGTTACTGCTATTATGAAAGATATTAATTTGCCGATGGTAATAGATTCAAATTTACTAGAAAATCATAAGATGGTGTCATCTATTAAATCCGATGGAATGGAATATTTTTAATTATATGTCAGAGGGGTTGTTTTTCACCCCCTCGGGAATCGAACCCGAGTGCCAGTAACAGCAATCCGGGCCATCTGGCTCACCTGCGGGATGCGAACCTCTCTGACATATGTAAACGCGTAAAATATTTTACTCAAAGATTGTTATCTTAATTTGTAAAATTTCGCGATATAGTGATTCTAAATTTAAACATATAGCCATGCCATATAATTTAAATAAAGGTCGTTGAGTGTTTCGAATTTTGAAGAGATTCAAAATTCGAAGGGCAATGGAATGACTTTTCCTAATTTAATATGAAAGATTAATTTGCCGATGGTAATAGATTCAAATTTACTAGAAAATCATAAGATGGTGTCATCTATTAAATCCGATGGAATGGAATATATTTAATTTGATTCTATTACCATCGGCAAATTAATATCTTTCATATTAAATTAGGAAAAGTCATTCCAATGCCCTTCGAATTTTGAATCTCTTCAAAATTCGAAACACTCAACGACCTTTTATTCAAATTATATAGCATGGCTATATGTTTAAATTTAGAATCACTATATTGCCAAATTTTACAAATTAAGATAATAATCATTGAGTAAAATATTTTACGCGTGTTCACATGTCAGAGAGGTTCTTGCCCTTGGAGCAAACTCAACCAAATTTTGTATACATAATCTCTGGGCCTCTAGAGAGCTAGAAATGCAAAAACTAACCACGCAAAATGGGGGGGGGGGGGGTCAAAAAATGAAAATTCTTTCTCTTGGGCCAAACTCAACCAAATTTTGTATACATAATCTGTGGGTCACTAGAAGGCTAGAAATGCAAAAACTGGGAGCAAAGGGTGGATGCGGGGGTGGAATGGGGGTAGGGTAAGAAGTGAAGCGGGTAGGGGGTTCAGGGGGGTAGTGCGGGGTGGAGTCCAGGGAGCATAGCGGGGGTGAGGTCCAGGGAGCTAGGCGGGGGTGTGGCGCGCAGGGTTGGAGGGCGCTGGGTGGGATCCGGGGTCCGAGGTGGGTGGGGTGCGGGTGGTGGTGTGGAGGCGGGGGTTGGGAACGGATGCATGGTGCGGGGGTGGGGTGCTGGAGGGGTATTGGGGGCGGGGGTTGGGGCAAGGGCGGTTAGTGGGTTAGGGTGCGGAATGGAGAGTTGGGGTGGTGGTGTGGGGGCGGGGGTTGGGCATGGTGCGGGGTGGAGGTGCTGGGTGGGTTTCGGGGGGGGGAGGGGGTGGGGAGAGTGGGGTTCGAGGGCTGGGGGTCCAGGGGGCGTGCCCTTTGGCTAGCAAGAGGGCCGCCGAAGGCGGGCCTTGCAGCTAGTTTAATATATAAACACCTTGATTATTTGCTCTATATATTTATTGGTTTATAATTTGTAAATGAATGAAGATTTTTTGAGTCCAATGTATAAGTTTAAATAGAATCCTGGATGTTGAATAGATGGGGTGTTGTTTATTAAATAATAATATGAAACAAACTTCGGGCTCTAACTTTGAGAAAATAGCCCTCGTCTCTCCGAGCCTTTGAATTCCACCCCCACATACATGTACACACACACAGGTTACTTCATCCCTCGGCAGAGCCTCCATCATTTATGGGCAAAGTCTTTCGTTAGACGTGTCGTGGGGAATTTGTTGTTTTATGAATACATGCATTGCAAGTTGTCAACTGTTGCCACCGAGCAAGCCAGGTGTGCGCTTTTGTTCGCAATAGAGCTCCAGATACACTCCACACAGTTTGCAACTACACTTCACGAACAAACAAGATAGCTCTTTAATTATCAACTGGAATGGAAGGAAAGAGAGGCTGCTTGGATGCTGGATGGCCAGACAGACTCACTGGAGCAAAATCTTTCTCATTCATTCATTCATTCATCGCTCGACTTTCAATTTATTATTTCTGGACGCCTCTGAAACAATAAGTTGCTCAAAGCGACACGCCCCATTGTGTTCACGCAATCTGTTTGCGAAGTTGGTAATGCTAACGGAGGGGTTCCCCGACCGACCACAAAGAAGGACAGGACAGGTGTCGCTGAGGGCTGAGGGGTGGCTGTAAGGGACAGGACAGATGGGGAGGTGCTCGATTTGGACAGACAAAGTGCTTGTCAATCTATTGATCAAATTATCACCGTAAATGGATTAAAGTATCAACAATGACCTTTCGAATTACGAAGTAGACCATTTTTGTAATACATATTTAAAGGATATTAAAATGAAGAGGTATTGTTTGCTTGTATTTATTTCTAAGGAAAAAATTAAATCTTTCAAGACTACACAACAAATGTTTGCAATTTAGCAAACAACAACAAAAGTAAAGTATTAAAAATCCATATGAAACGAAATGTTGACTTGTGATTTAAACATTCTTATTTATTTTTTCCAATTAGACTAAGTATAAGTCCATTTATTTTCAACTATTCTAAGTTTTTCATTAAAATACTTTTGTTTACTAACTTGGCATTAATTTGATTTTGTTCGAGAGGTGAACCGCGATTGGAATTAGGTGTACACGTCTTTGGAATTATGTGGAATTATTTTGGAATTCATTAGATAATGTCCCTTCATCTATTGTCTTCTACTTGGAAATGAAAGTGGTACACGATATTAGGTCGCGGTTCACCCCTCGATTTTGTTTATACCTTTTCAACTTTAAAGTTGGATTAAACGATCTCAAAGAATTGAGATATTCATTATTGATAATCCTTGTACTAATTTCCATTTGAAATTTATTAATCCCGATTTGAAACTGATAGATCACAGATTGGAATAGAATAAACCGATTGTGAAATTGATTATTTTCAATTTGAATTTGCAACAAGCAGAAGACAACCACATTGATTTTTCTTTACGAATCATCAACTTACTACACTTGGCAAAAGGTGAAAGGGTTTAGTTTTGAAGAATTTGGATGATTAATACTTTAAACAGTAATATCTTCTTCAAAGAGAGTCTGCTAGCATACGCCTTTGGAGTTTATATATTAAGAATATATAATGAAATAAAAATTTCATGAACATCAATTCAAGTTAATAAAAAAGGGATGATAAATATCAAACGATTTTTATATTCAATCTATTAAATCATGAATTGAAAATTATTTCCTACTGCAGGATCATTTTTCATTTTATACATTTTTCCATAAATTTTATCGCTTATCATTAAATATAAAATTGAATATTAATTGATTTTCTATTGAATGAGCAAGGAAATTCTCCGAGCGTTTAATTATATAGTATATTTAATATTAAGAATAAGAACACTCTTAGAGTTTTTATCTAATATAACTATATATATCTAATTAAGGATTTGTCTGTACATTGCTCCAAATCACGCCAAATTTTGGCTCCACACGTTTCAAGCAAAGCTATGAACGAAAACACCCTCAACAAAATTCCTGTCTGTCTGACTGTATGTCTGTCTGTATGCATGTCTGTCTGTTTCAGTGGTTTCCGAAAAGTTGCTCACGATTCACGTAAAAACGGCAGAAGGGATTATTATGAAATTTCATATTTAGATATCTTCTAACTTACGTTTTTAGCTATATAATGTTTTGATATTTTGACCCCAGAAGGGGATTTGGAGGGCGCACATATGAAAATTAACAAATAACTCCTAAACTATTAGCCCTACGGCAAATTTTATAATAAACAAAGTTGGAAGAGATGTGATTTCTGACAACTTTTGTTTAAAAAAATTTCCCAAAAAACCACCCAAAAAGGGGAGGAGGGTGAAAAAATGTAAATTCTTGCCCTTGGAGCAAACTCAACCAAATTTTGTATACATAATCTCTGACGCTCTAGAGAGCTAGAAGTGCAAAAACTAACCTCCAAAATGGGGGGGGGGGTCAAAAAATGAAAATTCTTTCTCTTGGATCAAACTCAACCAAATTTAGTATACATAATCTGTGGGTCACTAGAAGGCCAGAAATGCAAAAACTGTGAGCGGAGGGTGAATGCGGGGGTGGAATGGAGTGGGGATGGGTTAGGGTATGGGGTGAGCGGGGTGGAATTGGGGTGGTAGAGTGGGGGTGCAGGGGGTGGTGCGGAATGGAGTCCAGAGGGGGTCCAGGGCGTTAGGCGGGGGGTGGTGCGCAGGGTTGGAGGGCACGGAGTGGGGTGCGGGGTTCGAGGTGGATGGTGATGTGAGGGCGGCGGGCGGGCATGTGGTGGTGGGGTTCGTGGGTTAGGGTGCGGATGGAGTGTTGGGGTGGGGGTTGAGGGCTGGGGGTCCAGGGGGCGTGCCCCCTGGCTAGCAAGCGGGCCGCCGAAGGCGGGCCTTGCAGCTAGTATTGTATAATATTTAATTTAAAACAACATTATCAACCTTTATACTCGTAAATTAAATTTTATAATCTTTACTCTTTTTTTTATTTAAATTATAAGCAGTAATTTGACTAAAAGGAAATAAAAACTAGACATGACTAGACATTTTATGGAAACTCTTTTCCTTTAGACACAAGTAGCTTGTGCTAAATTGAAGGGATCATAAAATAAATGAATATCTTAATTACGAGGGTTGAGATGAGTTGACTACAACGCCCAAAGGGGAAATATTTTCTGAATTAATAAATGAACAAAAATAAAAAGAAAGAAATTTTGTTTCTGCTGTTGAGGTAAAAAATTTAAAAGATAACCTACTATTAATAATAAAAAATTATATTAGAGGAAAAATCTGAGATTGGAATTACTCTCTGCAAATTTGTCAATGGACAAGTATGGATATTGAGAGAATTATTCGAAAGGTAAAAGAATGGATGTATTATACAAGAATTGTGAACTTGTTCGTAGTTAATGAATTTTGGAATTAATTAACATGTTTAAATGTAAAATGAGAGATAAAAAACCGAATTCAAAAAAATTAATTGCAATAAATAAAATAATAAGAACACAAAAATCAAATAAAATGCACTAAAAAGGTATAAAATAATTATCTTATTTAGTTACAACTAAACGACGAAATATTAACATGAAATCACTTTTTGAAGTCGATGCCAAACATATACATTTTACGAACCGAACTCGACGGATCTTAGTACGTTTGGCGGGTACGCTCGCTTATATAGTTTGTTTAGCACCGACTTCAAAAAGTGATTTCATGTAAATATTTCGTCGTTTAGTTGTAACTAAATTAGATAATTATTTTATACCTTTTAGTGAATTTTATTTAATTTTTGAGTTCTTATTATTTTATTTGTTGCATTTAATTTTTTATTTGAAGTCGGTTTTATTTTTTTTTTTTATAAAAATTATTTTTCTTTTTTTCTTTTAGTGATGTTATTAATAGTGACTTAATTTAATAACTTGCATGCATCTCGTAAGAGAAAGCGTCGAGCGAATGAATCAGAAAATGATAATAAAATTCAATTCATAAATAAAAGAATTATTGCTTTAATAAAATAATTAAAACTTTCAGTTTAAAAATCAATTTGTCTAAAAAGAATTATCTTGAAACGTTAGCGGGTTTTAAATGAATGTTTTAAGATTTTTTTTTATAAAAGATTTTATTTATTATAATTTCGATTATTTGCTCATAAGAATTGGAGATTTGCGTTATTTCATCATTGAACATATCATCAGAGCGTGATTAAATTAATATGGGACCACCCCTAAGGTATCCCATTTCCAATAAAAAAAGAATCATCGAAATCGGTCCACGTGGCAAAAAGTTCTCGCTGAACATACATAAAATAAATAAATAGGTATCTTGACTATCTTGGAGCTATATTGATCCAAACGCAGAAAGAATGATTAAAATCGGTTCATAAACAAAGAAGTTATGCCTGAACAAACATAACAAAAAAGGTCCAATACCAATGAAATTTATATTTTTACCAATCGGAAACTAGACTGAACCCAATGTAAATATAATCATCAAAATCGGTTCACAATTGGTGAAGAAATCAGGTAACATAGACATAAAAAATAAATCAGTCGAATTGAGAACCTCCTCCTTTTTTGAAGTCGGTTAATAATTGTCATAGTAAAATATATTCAGAGAGAATGAGTGTATAGCATAAATGTAAAAACTATGAAACAAAATGAAGAGAAAGCTGATTTTATTGACCATTTTAAATAAATTTTATTTTATAATGTTATTTTCTGACTTCCTGAAGATGGGTTTATAGCCCGAAATATATATATTGAAAAAGAAATTATCTCTTTTATTTTTTAATTTTTAACGTGAAATAAGTGACCTAGAAAACCTAACTCATAGTAAATTAATATTTCATAAAATATTTATTTACTTTTATCTTTAATAAATAAAACGATATGAAGATAATAACATTCTTTTAACGGCCTATTTTTATATCTTTAGATTAATGAACATAAATTTATTTATGCCTTTTGATAAATAATTAACTCACCATATCGTAGAGTAGTGAAGATTTCTTGTGATGACTATTCATAAAACGACATCCAACCTGTAAAATAAATCATTAATAAATTACTAACTAGCTAAATCATTCAAAAAAGACGATTTTAAATATGTAATGTGATCATCTCATGATTTCTCTAGGGATCGTTCTTTGGATTTAGAATACACCTGCCCCCCCCCCTCAATTTTAGGAAGCTGATTTTTGCATTGATAGTTTTCTAAGGTCTTGAAGGCTATCTATCCAAAATTTGGTCAAAACCGGTCAAAAGGGTTCTTATTGAAATCACACCTAATAATAAAAATAAATTATTATTATCATTTAAGTCCAAAATGTGTATTAATTCGAAAGTTTATAATGGAAATTAAGGACAAGTTTTTGTGTGATTTTTTCATTTTTCAATCTATGTTTCGTCGACTTTGGCGCCCTGAAGAAGACGGCAAAGTCGACGAAATGTTTGTTGAAAAATACAAAAATCACACAAGAAACTTGTCCTTAATTTCCATTATAAACTTACGAATTAATAAAAATAATAATTATTTTCGAGACCTCAAAAATTTGACCCTGCTCAAAATAATCATTCGATTAAAAATTTAAATACGATTTTTGAATTTGAGGAAAATGTATATAGATAATTTGTTAATTTTGATTTCATATATTATTTATTTTATACATTGCTCAGATAGACAGATGGGCAAAGAGATATTGTATACACCATAATAGAGACCAGTTTTACTTTTGAACGGAACTAAAAGAGTAGTAAGTTTAGATTTTCCGTTATTCATCATAATATAACATTACGAGACAATATAAATATAAATGAAACGAAAGTTAAATTTATTTGTATTACAAAATTTTTTCGCTGAAAGTAATTATTTTTCTAGTTTTGTCTATTTATATAAATAGTATATTTTATAAAGAGTTTTAAAAGTTTATACTTGGGGGTGATGGGGTGATGGGCTCACCCCGAAATATATCGAATTCAAAACTCAATATTGTTTTATTTCTTTTTTGTGAAACCTACCTCGCATCTTGCTCAAGTTTTATTATTATATTAAAATGTTTCACCTAGAACCAATACCTAACTACTTAAAAGTTAAAAGTTGTTTATACTTTCGTTTGAATATCTCGAAAAAAATTACTTTTTGAACCCTCTCTTTAAAGGAAGATTGATACCAAGGGGGGACCCTTATCAACTTGATTGAGAATTTCAAGGAAAATTTTTTTTATTAATTTTCAAAAAACTAAACTCATTTTAAATAGTATATTTTATATAGAGTTTGTAATATATATTTTCGTTTGAATATCTCGAAAAAAATTACTTTTTTAACCCCTTCTTCGAAGGGTGATTGATACAAAGGGGAATCTCTTACCAACATAATTGAGGATTTCTAGGCAAAATAAAATATTAATTTTCAAAAAATTTAACTCATTTTAAATAGTATATTTTATAAAGATTTAAAAGTTTATACTTTTGTTTGAATATCTCGAAAAAAATACTATTTTTAACCCTCTCTTAGAAGGGACTATTGATACAAATGGGACCCTTACCAACATAATTGAGAATTTCTAGGCAAAATAAAATATTAATTTTCATAAAATTATAACTCATTTTAAATAGTATATTTTATAAAGATTTAAAAGTTTATACTTTTGTTTGAATATCTCGAAAAAAAAAATTACTTTTTTAACACTCTCTTAGAAGGGACATTGATACAAAGGGGGGACCCTTACCAACATAATTGAGGAATTCTAGGCAAAATAAAATATTAATTTTCAAAAAACTAAACTCATTTTAAATAGTATATCTTTGTTGAGGCTGTTGTAATGCATACTGAGACTATCACTATAAAAGCTATTTCCCTAGTTCGTCTTCAGATGAATGCTATCCAATAATCCATTTGAGGCGTAATTCAAGTACTAAATTAAAACAACTTCGTGAATAATAAACAAATTAAAAATTGAACACATGTCTTGATCTCTTGACAGGATCTTGTTTCACGCCGGGCACATTAACCCCCGTTCTCCATAGAAAAAATGTAAATAAAATAAACAATCTTTAAAATGGAGGTTGAATAGATCGGGGTCAGGGAAAACTCTCTTGAGCTTAAACTTGGAAAACTTATATGTTGAGGTCAAATAGACCAAATGAATAAAACAAGATTTTTTTTCAAATGTTTTATATATACTTTATCAATTATATATTTTTCTTTTTCATTCGGAAAAAGGTGGAAACCTTTTCAAGACTTAGTATACTATGAGCAAATTTTGGTATCACAGCCAGCTAAGGTTTAAAGCCTAATAAATTTAAACAAATTCAAATATTATCAAATTTCAAAGTTGGTACAATAAATTGACCTAAGATGGTACTAAATTCAATTGCAAATTTAAACTTGTGATGGATATTTCGATGGCCAATTTCATCTCAACCATTTAAGAATGACTAACCTAATTATGAAAATAAAAATACCATCATAACTTAATTAATTGTCAATCAATTTTCAAAATTAAAGTGCCATTTTGTTCAGAATAAAATGCTTAACATTTGAGTAAATAAAAGAAAATTTGATAAAACTAACAATTAGGGAGATATTAAGGATTGAATAATTGAGATGTGGGAATTATACTAAATTTTGAGATTCTATATTCACTATAGTTTTTTACTTTATCAATAGCGAAGTGTGCCTTCAAAGTGTCCTCAGGTAACACATGGTCCCAAACAAATTTACCAATTGTAGTTATCATTTGACATAACCGTAGATTTATAGTAGTTCGTGCGAGCTGGATATTACCTAATAATAAGCAGACATGAAATAAATTTACTTCTGTAATGTTTTTTGTCTAAATTTGTTTACAAATTTTAAATAATTGGACTGTGCAAGTTTAAATAACTTCTATGATTAAGCCTGCAAATTCTGCAGTTGGATAAATCCTTTCATTATTGGTTTTTATTGAAAAGGATTTATTGAACTGCATAATTGCAGGCTAAATCATAGAAGTTATTTAAACTTGCGCAATCCAATTATTTAATTTTGTTAAGGGAGAATGGTGTGAGTTCTTGGTGAGACATTTTAAATAAAGAAAATTTTTCAAAATAATTACAAGTGAACTAAGTTTGGTAAAAACAAAAATTTGTTTAGAAATTTTGAAAAATTGATCTAGTTTTCTTTACGAGTGTATTTTGTTGTAGAATTCTACTTATTCTATGTACCTACAGCCAATTTTGATGACATTGAATATTCTAATTAAGTACCTCAAGGACCACAAAAAAGTTTATATAAAGTTTTTAGTAAAATTATATTTTAAATTACTTTACCCTAGAGTAAGATACTTAGTACTTTTCTATTAAGTTGATTTCTATTAATATTTCAAGTGACTTTGGATAAAGTCTAGCAACGATCCGTTGCAGTTTATTTCAATTTAAAAACTACATATTTACAGAGGTCGGCACCATTCCATAAAGTCCGTGAAACCCAACGTTTTTTACAAGAAAAAGTTCCCAGCTTCATTTCTTTACAACAATGGCCACCATATTCCCCGAACTTAAACTCAATGGATTTTTTCATATGGTCCATTCTTGAGGACAAAGTATCAACTAAAAAATATCAGACGGTCAATGCCTTAGAGATTGCTCTTCGCAAAATACCATCAGAACACATTCGTACAACGAGTGAAGCGTTCCCGGACAGACTTGATGCTATTATCCGCGCTAAAGGTGGCTACATTGAACAATATAAAATATTTTTCTTAAAATTTGAAATGTTTTTACGATATACTGAAGTTTTTAAATAAAAAAAAAAATAAAAATTGACAAAATGACAGCATTTTTAATTGGTAACACTTCGAGCGCCAATCCCTGTATTGAAGGAGACAATAAAAGAGTGTGTCTTCTGCTGAAATTATACATTTTTAATTTATTTATAACGATTATAAATTTATAATTCCAGCAGAAGACACACTCTTTTATTGTCTCTTTCAATTTATAAAAATTTTGCTACTCTCGGCAAAAAGAAACATTCAATTTAACTACATATATACGTTTTGTTGGGTTTTTATTGACATTAATTATTAGTGGATTTCGATTAACTTCTTATGTCCATGCATTGCAGTACATATGCAAAGGAATCGTAGGAGTTCGGACAAGACTTTTAAAATTAATATTAACTTAATTAAATAAATAAAAATTTCTTGTTCAATTTGTCTTTTAGTATTTTTGACAGAAAACAATTACTTTGTTTAAAAGGTTTATATTTTATGTTGATTTGATGAATTGAATGAATTTGATAGAAAAAAGAATACGTGTTGAAATGTATTTTTCTCTTAGTCAAAGAATCCTGACAAATATAGTTTAGTAAATGAGCCACTGAGAAAAGTTGCAAAACAGCAACGAAACGTATGGCATATTTAATCAAACTTGTATTGTAATTTAATTTAAAGTATTCGTTCAACTCCCCTAAGATTCCTTTAATTAATTATAGTTTTTCAATAGATTTTTTTAAGAATAATTGAGAATATTTGTATCTGCATGTGACCCTATGATAATAATAATCTTTCAATTACCAGGCCAGTTAAACGCCTTTGGAAATGATAATAAAAACTTATGATTTATGGAATTTGGAATGCACTGGAGGGTTATATGGCATAATAGGCTGATGTCACTCGATGGCTAATGAGCTCTAACGAGACAAAAGTCAAGCTTTGGAAGAGAAAGGAGGCTGTAGCGGGTGTTTGGCATGTTGGCTTTACGATTGATAGTCTTCTCCGCCCTGCGAGGGTCAAATTACACCCGTACGACGCGTCGTTCCAAACTCAACACGTCAGTCAGCCTCTGGGCTGGAGCACATGTGCGATGGGCCAACACCAACACGTCTCCGAGCCCTTGCTCTGTCTAGACTGATAAGACAACTTCCAACTAGATATATACACAGTGAACAACCAACCACGCCCCATACTCGATCCGATGGATTGAGCTACCGAGTCGAGTAGCTTCGAGAGATGATAGCATCCGACATCGTGTCGACTCGATTACAACCAAAACAATGTTAGTCTTCGGGGATTTTTTTCCCCGACTATTTTAACAAGATCAAATCAAAATATTTTTTTAGGTTCACCGTTTTTCTGCTTATCTTTAAAAGTTTTTTTTAACGAAACGGTAGCTCAAGGATACATCTATATATTTATTTATGATTATTCATCAACTGTAGAAAAAATTGAAAAGAATTTGTTCTGTCGAGAGTAGAAGAGGTGTTGAATCATAAATCAATAAGGTTGTTCTCTCCTGGCTGCAAATAAACATAAACCTACATTATACATATTCCAAATATAAATACAGTCGACTCTCGATAATTCGAACTATTCAGCTGTTAACTTCGGTAAATCGAAAAAAATGCTGTATATTTTGATACGCTCGATAATTTGAAATCCTTTTCGTAACAAGAGGGGGAGAGAATGTTCTATAATTCGAACTATCCGCCTACCTGGTGTAATGGTCAGCATAACTGGCTGGCAACCCGGAGGTATCGAGTTCGATTCCCGGCTATACCAGACATTTTTTCTGTAAGTATAGGGTCTAGTAATAAAAATTAAGTGGGAGATAAATTTAACCTAATTTATCGCGCGGAGAATTTACCACTGCTCGAAGCCCCTAAAACCTTAGTAAATTGGATATTGGATTGTATCTAAGTTTCTGAGATTGGCTCGTGATCCCGGCTTCTTTTCCTTCTACTCTGTTCTTTTCACGATGGAGGGGCCAGCCCATACAGGCCTTTAGGGGATGGACCTTCTGGTGTATCTCCTTCTCACATCAATATCATTAAAACAAAAAACTAGGCCATTCCCTCTTTATAATTCGATTTTTTCCTAGCAATGTTTACTCTTCATTTTACACGTAATGTATGTAATTTTTTGTTCTTTTTTGTCGTTTTCATTATTTTTACTTTTTTACATGAGGCTATATATAAAAATTTATACAAATTCATAGCTATAAATATTTTCAAAAATATAATACAAACTTTTAATAATTCCAATTTTTTCTTGTAGGATTTCGAATTATCGAGAGTCCATACTAAATTTGTAACAGGATAGCAGACAATTGGTCAAAATTAAAAACACAGAGTTTTTATTAAATGGGCCAGACGTTTGGTCAATGTATTGAGGAAGTCAAAATAAATTGATGAAACGTCTGACTCATATGTAGGTATAGGTATATACCTATAGAAAAGAAAAAAAATATTTATTAATTGTTTTATAATTTAAAAAAAAATAGAAATCTTTTAAAAGTCAATCTTAATAAGTTTATTTTAAATCCAAACGTTTCGGAGAATTTCTCCATTATATGGAATTTTAATTTGAAAAAAGAAAAATAAAGTTGCTTTTAAAATCTTCGTAAAAAAGCAACTTTTTTTATATTTTCAAATTAAAATTCCATAGATAAAGGGAGAAATTCTATCGAAACGTTTGGATTTAAAATAAACGTTTTTAAGATTGTCTTTTAAAAGATTTGTATTTTTTTACATATAATACATACATACTATATATATAATTTATTTGTTTAAAACTATACTTTCGAAGGTTTGACCTTAATCATCAGTCTTTTATTTAGAAATACCGTTTGTTATTTGGCTATTTTACTATAACCCTAAAACGAATTAATCCGGTAAATTGTTCATTTATACCTTTTTTAAAACAATGCTTTAAAATATCAATAAAACTATTCAAAAAATGTTGTGTGCATTTTTTGAAATAAAGCTAGACAGTCAAAAATCGAATCAGTTTTCCTCATGGAAATGCAAACATTTTAGCACAAGAACGAACTTTTTTGACTTTTCGATCTTAGGTTATCGTGATTATGAAAATCCAGACAGAGAGGTAGAAAAAAATCATGGATCAAATATAAATATGTATATTAAATATAATTTATTTATTTAAGACTATAGCAGTTTATATACCGTATAGTATAGTTTCGAAGATTTGACCTCCACAAGTCTTTTTACTATACCATACAGGGTAAGGTCAAGTATTGAAATCGTGCATGAAAAAAGATGTTTTTGTGCTTTTTTTTCGAATATCTCAAAAACGGCTGAAACTATTTTGATTAAAAAAATTGAGTGAAACCATGGCATTTCGGTCTACAAAAAGCCTAATAAGTGAACATCGAAAAAATTAAATTTTTCGAGAAATTAATTGTTTTGTCAAAATGTCTGTTAGTATGGTTGTTAGTCAGTTAGTACGTGCGTTACCAAATTTTTAGTTAGCTTAAAAACTAGTAAGTATATCAAAACCAAATTTCACACGTAGTTTTGGTGCATTGAGATTAAGAGCTGATTAGATTTTGGTGCATATCGACTCAAAATTAAGGGGGGTGGATAAAAATTAAAATTAGAATATTTTCAAAGTAAAAAAACAAAAAAAATGAAATATACCTACTATAAAATGAACCTATAATAACGAAAATATTTTTTTTTCGGGAGGGGGAGGGGTCAAAAAATAAAAATCTAGGCCTTTTGAGCAAACTCAAACAAATTTTGTATACAAAATCAGTGGGCCCCGGAAACACTAAACATGCAAAAACAAAACGCACAGAACGGGGGTTGGGGTGGGGGTCAAAAAATGAAAATCTAGGCCCTTGTACCAAACTCAACCAGAAGTGTATGGTAAAGTTAAGTGGATAGACACATCAGAACCTGTCAATTTATTTAATTTGAAATTTAATAGACACAGAGAACAGAAAAAAATAATGGTTGAAAATGATTTTTCTCCACGTTTAATACATTTGAAAGACATGAAAAAAAATAAACAATTTTAAATGAATTTGATACTTGAATCATTTTGAATGTAATATCTTTTCCAAAATAGTATTATCGCTGTTCTAAAGCGAAAGAGCGTATTGAAAACATTTAATCAGTATTCAATAATGAAGCGAGGGTGAATGTGGTGTCTGTCTCGCCGTCTATTGCTGTGCAACTGATCATAGAATTTAAACTTCTATTCTCGCATATTTCAATAGAAAGTTAAATTCTATATAATTTTAGATTAGTAGTAATAGGGACTTTTCCTTTACCCATTCATCGTATCAATCCATTTTGGAAGATTTGTCATTTAAATAAAAAAGGAAAAAAATATCGAGCGAGAGGCAAACTTGTTCTATTAAATGAACATTGAATGAGAATTTAAATTGGAGAAAATAACTTTAATTTGATTGGAGATAATATTTATTCCCACTGAAAGCGATCTCGTTAATTGGATTTAGGCACAATGAGCAAACTTTGATGCTGCAAACGCACCCCGCTTCTCCGCCAGTCTCTATCTCTTTAACTTGCGGTGGTGTTGTCTGCAAACTGAAAACCAGGTCATTTCATATATTCTATCAGCCCGAGTTTATACTGATATGTCGTTATCTCTTCTCTAAAGCGATATTTAAAGAATATAGAGACAGTTTTGGAATACAAGTTGAAACAGGGTGATTGCTACCTTTATCTAGTGCAGGGCTGTCCAACCCGTGGCCCGCGAACATAAAATCATAAACTTCCTTAAAACATTGAGATTTAATTGTAGAGATATAATTATTCCATTTTCGAAATATGAATGTACATTTGTACAATAGGCACATGAAGCTTTTTTAACTTTATTAAACTAAGATAGGTGTACAACAGATACATTATTTTTTGATATACTCTGCACCTTTAGCAATGCACTTGGTCCAGTGAGCCACAAGCTTCCGAATGCTTTCTTGGTAGAAGATTTTCGGTTGGTCATGAAGCCACTTTTGCACCGCATCCCGAACGTCCATTTCTGAGGCAAATCGACGACCTCTCAAAGCTTCCTTGAGCGGTTCAAAGAGATGAAAGTCTGAGAGAGCGAGATTTGGGCTGTAGGGAGGGTGTCCAGGGCCTCAAAGCGTCTCAAAGTTGACGGTCGCCCAGCTCTCTCTTTTTGTGTTACGCTCGTTCGGCCACTTTTAAACATTTCGATCCATAAAAAACGCTTTTACGAGATAAAGCACTTTCCCCGTATTGTGACAAAAGTATCCGGTGAATCTCAGCACCTTTCAAACCCTCTGACCACTCCTCATTGCTCCTCTTTGATGCAATCTGATAGCGGAGCTGACATGCTTATGCTGTTGTAGCTAGACGACAACTGACGCGATCGTGATTAAATTCCGCACATGTGACCACAGACGCGCCAACTCAACGCATGCGCATGCGGCCGCCTCCTACCTTAGTTTATTAAAGTTGTAGAACGAAAAGTGTAGGTAATTTTTGACTTATCCTCGTATATAAGATAAAAAAATAATGAAGTTTCGAATATTTAAAAATTATTCTTCTCATATTTTCATTTTCTAAAATATTTATTATTCCAATAATTTCTATGCTACGACATTAACCAAGTCTATAGTTATATCATTCTAGTACAAGGAGACAAGGAATTGGGCTTTTCTAGATCAATCACAATTAATTGATAATTTCTCTCCTGGGCTAAAACTTGTCAGGACTTGACTTTTAGATCTTTGCAATTTCTTAGATGTCATTAGATAATGGATAGTCAGGGATTATCATATCCGTGACCGTTTAAAAAAAAATTATCATTCCACATATCCTTCTTTAATCTCATTCGATTTAAACCAGGGCTGTCAAACCCGTGGCCAATATAAAGTCATAAAATTCCTTGAAACATTGAGATTTATATGTAAATACTGGAAAACACACAACAATTTGGCCTTATAATTTTTTTTTCTCTAAAATAAGAAATCTGAAAATCTACTGCGAAGTTATCGAAAAATAAAAGTACTAATTTTAAATTTTGAATCTGGAACTATGGTAGATTTTAAGATTTCCGAAAAAATATTCATTTTTCGACTACATTTTCATTAGAATTTTCTACTTGCAAACTTTTTGATTGAATGTTCTAGAACAACAATTAGATACCTGGATGGGACATATTATGAGATCGGATGATAAAAGTATAAATAGTGAATGGGAAGCCGTCAGGAAAGAGACCATTGGTACGACCACGACTACGATTGAGGGATCAGGTCTCGCAGGACCTTGATGTAATGGGAAATTATGACGTGGACGGCGCTAATCAGGATCGAATCGTGTGGAGAAAGATAATCCATGAGGCCAAGCCCACCCAGGGTTCTAGAGCCGAAAAGTAACTAAGTTTTAAAAAATATAAAAAAACAAACAAAAGATATATGGAAGTATTTTTACGGGCTAAAATAGGGAAGCCCATTTACTCATATACCTACATCGACTGTCATTAATTCTTGCCTTGTGAAAAAATGCATTGTGATGTGAAATTTATTTTTGGATTCAATAGGCAAAAATTGATATCAATCGGGAAGGAACTGTTTCATCGCAGGTTTGAGGAATGAGTTAAAAAGTTCATTTAAAAATTTGAAAGAAAAAATTAAAGTAAAGACCTCTTTCGTCTGTAATAGAAAGCGACCCATGTTGGGGACTATCATAGATATATCGTTAATCTCCCTTCCTTTTCGCTGCAGACGTTTAAAGAATATAGTACCAGTTTCGCAATACAAAGATATCTCAGGGCATAATTAATGAACATTTCTGAAGATCAAGGGGCGAAGGAAGGTAATACCGCACAGCGTACGGCAATAGACCCTGCGCCAACATGATAATAATTAATTTAATACAAAATTTCCCTGGCTCGGTTTAATGCCTCACAGTTTGTTACTAGCGGACTAATTAAAACGACCCATTAAATATGTTCTGTCTATATATCATCCCTAACTTTGCACGCCCACAAGTCAACACACAAACATCCAGCCCGGCAGTTTATTTCCAAATGGATGCCGCCAGCTTTTTATGTTTGTCCACAGTAGGACACTTTTTTATATGTCCAAACAAGCAACGAGCCAACCTGAGCGCCATTTCATTATTCTTAAAACAGAACATGGGTCAACTCGACGCTTGCATTTTGCACACTTCCATTCGAACAAAAACATACACTCACAATTCATTTAATTTTCTCTACAAAATAGGTACCTCATCAGTTAATAAAATAAAAAAATTAGGAAGGGTTTTTTTTGGACAAAAACAAACATAATCATTAATCAACGAGACATTTTGAAAAGGCGTTGCAAAAAAAGTTAAAATTTCAAAATAAATACAATTCTTTAAAAAAAACGTTTAATAAGTGTTCGAAACATTTCGAGAGAAATTCTCCCATCATCAATAGAAAATTTGAAAAAAGTTGCTTTATTAATGAATTTTAAAGCAACTATAATCAGGGATTTGGTGGAGGGTATACGGCATATACCCTGCGGTTTAATCTGAGCAAATAGCTAGTTGAAAATTTTTAAAATTTTGAGACATTATCTTTTTGAATATTTACATAAATTGTTTTTAAAATGATAATTTAAAAAAAAAATACCATAATAAAATATTCTATTTTATTATACAGGGTGGGGCAGCATAAAGATCTACCACATTTTGAAGAGGTAGGTATAATTTATGGCAATTTAAAAAAATACCAGAATAAAATATTTTATTTTATTATACAGGGTGGGGCAGCATAAAGATCTACCATATTTTGAAGAGGTAGGTATAATTTATGGTAATTTAAAAAAATACCAGAATAAAATATTTTATTTTATTACACAGGGTGGGACGGCATAAAGATCTACCACATTTTGAAGAGGTAGGTATAAAAAAAGAAAAAATCTAACTAAAAAAAAAACTGAATAGATTTTCGAAAATAACATAAAATAATTTTTTTTTAATGTGTTTTAAACATTATATGAGACGAAAAGGGGGGAGGGGGTCAAAAATGAAAATTCTAGCCCTTTCGGCCAAACTATATATACAAAATTTGGTTAGTTTTTGCATTTCTAGCCTTCTGGGGGTCCACAGAATATGTATACAAAATTTTGAAAATAAGCACCCAAAATGAGGCCGAAAGGTCAAAAATGATGATTCTAGACCTTTGAATCAAACTCAATCAATATCAGTAAATTCTAGTTGCCACAAAGATATTCAGTGTAACGCGTTTTAACTAGTAATCACTAGTTAAACTAGTAATTACTAGTCTTAAGAACCCATTTTTAATAAAAGTACCATATATTAAGAAAACTCTCTTATTTCTTACACGTGAAACAAGTGACCTAGTGAATAACTCATAGTAAATAATAATTTCCCAAAAAAATATTTTTACATTTCTTTTATTCAAAAATGTTTCACCTCGCACCAACACCAGACCCTCTAAAACTTTTCTTCATATTTCAAACAAAAAGCAGACCGATTACAATACTTTCCCCATGCTTCGCATTGGATAAAGTAAAAAACTATTAAAGATTTTCGAGAGAATTCAATTCTTTGGGCCTCAAATACTGGCTGCTGAGTGTATCCAGTTATAAAAAGTTTTTAGAAGCGTCGAGGATCTCAAGGACTTTTGAGGTTCCCCGGACAATAGTTTGGAAACAGCTTCTTTAGAGAATATATTTTTACCGGTAGATAACAAATGTAAGATCGTAAAATTCGTGATATATGGAAACTAACGGAGAATCATAATCTCTAGAAATTATAGTGAAATCAAACTAATGAAACCAATTTGTCTTTAATTTGACCACAAAGTGCCTTAGAATATTTAGAAATCGTTCTTTGGGAAAGCTCTTTCGGGTTATCTCTCATCTTTCATTCTTCTTAAAAACATTGCAAAGCCGAATATCCCTCAAGAGAGATGCAAACAAACAACAAACTAGAACCAGACTGTTTGTGTATAAAAAATATAACACACTCTGATATGCACATATATTAACATATTTTACGAAATGGATATATGATCAAAAATGAATCAATATTTTTAAATATAGAATATCTTTATAAAAACATACCTGTTCTTCTTTAAAATCACTCAAATTAAGATTGCTGTCTTATTAACTGAAGCTTTTGGTACCTTTAATTAATAATTCAAATCGAATTCTTTTAAGAAAGAGGGCCGTTATGGATCTCTGACTCTTCCACTGTTATTTCACTTAATATAAAAAAGTCAATAAAAAAAAGATTTAATAATACGAGGGAAAATGAAAATTGATAGAAGCGAAATCAATTAATCATCTGTTGGCCCATTCAAGCTTCATTCAATTTATTGAAAAACTAAATTTATATTTCTCTTCCTTTTTATAGCTCAAAGTTTTTACTTTATCCCATGCGAAGCAGATAGCTATGAATTCTATAAGTTGTTAGCTTCTTATATCAGTAATGATAGTCGTGTTATTTTCATCCCAGTGGAAATGATTAATAAAAAGTGAAGTTTTATCGGAAAAAGAAGATTCTAGGGAGGATTTAGCTATCTTCTGAAAATTTTACCTAAAGAGACAGATCCTGTTACGAATTCCAGGGAGTAATGCGGTGGTTTTCCAATGCTATCCACAAAGCAAGATGTTGAAAAGAGCCGTCACCCCCAATTCAGGTAAGATTAAGATCTCAAAGAAGAACTGATATACAAGTACTTGTGAAACCCCACTATAACCCGTTAAAAAACACATGTGTTTAATATGTTTCACTATAAACCAACACCGCTTTCCCTAAATGTTAAGAGCTGGTATAGTTGGGCTATTGGTACTTCTTTCAGTAATAGGATGTCAGAGGAGTAAGAATAAGAATAACTCATGCAAGTATGGTCGTTGTGAGT